>QGMK01001264.1:0-11537 GCA_007825345.1 Lachnellula suecica | reverse complement strand
TAAATTAATTTAAAAAAATTTTATAAAAAAAAATAAAATAAGATTATAATAAAAGAAATACGGGCCCGGATAGCTGAGATGCTATAAAGATATATTAATATATAAAAGTTTGACGGAAAACCTTTGAAGAGCAAGTTGTAATAGATTTAATAATAATATTAATATTTTGGGGCTTATTTGCTTAATTTTAGTGTCGGACTAACACTTGCAACCACTGGTGGTCCTGAAAAGGGCGGAGCAACACACTTTACGTACCGCCAAGTTGACGAGTGCAAAGGAATCACACAATACAAGTACGACCTACGACCTTCATAATCACTCACATACCACGCGTCGACCGTGAATCTTGTGGTACAGAAAGATTCACGACTTTTCCGTTGGTGAAACATCCAGAACCCATTTAAAGCCGGCTACCAACCTCCTCTGTCGCCTGACCACAACCTCGAGCCCTATGTCTACAACCATCAGCCTCAGCATGACGCAGACCTCATGCTGCTCGCAATGCGGGAACCCTCTGCCAGACCACACCTCCCTGGCGCACGACGCCCAGAGCCAGATCGATGACCTGCAAGCGCAAGTCCGGCTGCTGAACCAGAAGGCCACAGCTGCAGGTTTGTCTCTCCCAGCACAGCACGCTGAACACACTGACTGACTCTTAATCAAGTGGACAAATGGGCCGACTACGAAGACGAGATCCAGCAGCTGCGCGCGCAGGCCAAGCAACAAGCCGATGTCGCGAGTCCACAGCCTGATCAGAGAGCAGACAGCCCCTCGCGCTTCTCTGGGTACCTGCCTGTGCAAAATCGCCTTTCTTCCTTCCTCAGCGCGCGCAAATCGACGCCGAACCTACAAGCACAACCGCCGCCGAGTCCATCTGCCACGGAGCTGGTAGCGGCGCTGACGAGGGAGCAGGCGTTGCGGCAGGCTGCGGAGGGGAAACTGGACGAGGCGAGCGGCGAGCTGGAGGAGTTGAGCGCGCAGCTATTTCAGCAGGCTAATGAGATGGTGGCGACGGAGCGGAAGGCGCGGGCGAAGCTGGAGGAGAGGGTTGCCGTTCTTGAGAGGAGGGACGGGGAGAAGAGAAAGCGGCTTGAGCGGCTCGAAAGCGCTGTCCAGAGAATCGAACGAGTCCGAGGCTTGCTCGCACCTGGGAGATGAAGGTTGCCATAAAAAGCTTGCGTCTAAATTGCGTACGAAGGGAGAAGGACTGTTTAAGGGGGGCATGAGGAGATATGTTAGGCTGCGTACGGGATGGAAGTTTCGCAAACGAACTTCTTATTCGGAAACTCGAAATACCGGCCGGGATGAAGCATATCATTATCACCCTACACGGTTCCGACATCTACCACCGCCAGACCTGCTCGATCACCTACCAACATTACCTATACAAGCGCCCGATTTTGAGCTTTGGATCAATGAGCTCTGGAATGACTTCCTCATCGAGCCCACACCGTACTTAGTGGCATCCGCTATCACATACCTAGGCTTCATATTGCTTCTGGGGCAGTATTACGAGGTTGCTTGGAGGGTCGTATACTTCGTCCTTCGATTGTTCATGCCGTGGGATGAAGAGAATATTTGGGATATACGATGACTTTTAATATCTGCGAGGCGTTTATGCATAGACTGGATATCAGTTTGGAGTTGGCATCTTTTTGGGACGGGCATACCATGCATTTTTTGGAGTATTGGTTGTATAGGGCGGATACCCGGTTATTTGTATATTTCTGAGCACTGGAGATGGACTTGAATGGAGATATTATCTGAAGGTTTCGATTGAGAAAAAGATGTGAGAGTGCGCCCTGCAATGACATGCCTTTCGGGGTTGACAGCGGACGCTAGGTACGATCCGTCAGCTAGTTCCCCCTCTTAAAATGGGCCCAAGCAAAAGGTCCCGCTGCACGTACTTTAGCGTTTACTCGAGTAGTTGCGGGAATGCGAATTCTATAGACTTGAGTGGCGGTTGGAGGAGAGGTTTATGTATATAAGTTACATACATTGTGGGGAAGCGCGAGACACTCAAAGCTCTCGCATGTTTCTCTCCAGGGCCAGATACGTAGGAATCACTTATACAAAGTGTAAGACATTAAAATTCGAAGTAGAGCCTTTAGTATTCAAAAAGTATTAACCTAATAACTCCACTCTACGTATGGCTTTTAGGTATCCATCTATGAAGCAGCACAATCCAAACTCCCAGATAAACCCCACTAAATCATTCCAAATGAACCACATCACTTCCCAATCGTCAGAAACAACCGATCTCCAACGTCTCCCAGGCCAGGCTTGATCATCCCCCGATCATTGATACTCTCATCCAGGCCCGCAAGCCAGATCTGCACGCCCTCCGGCCACTCCTGCGCTGCCTTCTCTACACCGGGCAACGCACCAAGAACCGCAATCACAATAACCCTTTTCACGCCCCATTCCTTCAGTGTTTGGATGGCCGCGGCGCAGGTGCCACCAGTGGCGATCACGGGGTCGAGCAGGATGGCTAGCTCGGAACAGTCGGAGTTGGGGGTATTGGAGGGGGAGCCGACGGAGGGGCGGTGGTAGGGGAGGTTGTTGTAGTATTCGACGGGCTCCAGGGTCGTGGGCTCGCGGAAGAGTCCGAGGTGGTGAACTGGGACGGGGTTGGGGAGGAGGTTTTGGACGGCTGGGGCTGTTAGTTTGTATATTTTGAGAAGGGAGAAGGGGTAATACCATCAAGCATTCCCAACCCGGACCGTAAAATTGGAACTAAAGATATAGTGGAAGGTGCGATTGTCGTTGTCGTATATTCGTATCCTAAAGGAGTTTTGGCCTATTTGCAGCCGTGGTTAGAACAAGGTTGGAGAATCACAATGAGCTGCGGTGAGAGCTGAGGCACATGAGCTGAAAGTCAGGGAAGAGAAAGTATACATACGACGGGTCCTTTCTTCGTGGTTAAGCCAGCTGCCAACGCTTCACATCCAACAATGGTTGAAATCTCATGGACCAGCGCCTTTGTTTCCCGGGCGTTCGCAGTTGAAGCTCGAAGTTGGGAGAGCTTGCCCAGCAGACAAGGGTGGGAGGAGACGTGCACGTTGGGAGGTAATTCTGCCATGTGGAATGATTGTTGAGTACGACAAGCAATATTGTTATGCGGGAGAAGTAGAGACGGTGAAAAATAAATGGTATTGGTGTTTGTCTTCCTGTGAGGACGCTGTCTTGTTCTTAAAGAGGGGTCCTGAATCGCATCCAGAACTGATCCCGGAAAGCGCCCGCTCGCAGCTCGATTAGAAAGTGGACCGTGCACGATAAGCCAGAGAGAGGCTCAGTACCGCGATTTTCGGCGGAGTGGATTGTTGACGTCGTTCGGGCCCAACGGCGCGAGATTTCATTTTAGCTTGGAGAGAGCGGAGATGTTTTCTATTTCACGTATCGGCAACAAATGAAAAGGCGGCCTTCTTGAGGCTTCTCAATTCGCCATGGCAGCCTCATCCTCCGCCAACATGGCAGCACAAGCTCCAGCAAATTCTCGAGACAGAGAGCATTCCAATTATGACATTCCAGACAATTATGCTAATCTCGATGAGCTGGCCCCTTCGCCGGTGGAAAATCCAGAGGAGAATCCGGTCTATCTACACAAATCATTAGAAGAAGAGAGGAATGAAGAGCAGGATTTTCACAGAGACCAGGAAATGGAAAGAAGAAATCCTACGACCAAGGAGGAACCCGAGAGAACAGAAGATAAAAAAGCACAGAAAGTTTCGAAGCTCGCCACGCAGCTGTACACAATATCATATCTGATATTATTCTCGTTCTTGGGAACTCTTGCTCGACTTGGTTTACAAGCAATTACATTCTACCCCGGCGCTCCCGTGGTATTCAGCGAGCTATGGGCCAACTTTGGTGGGAGTCTTTTCATGGGATTTTTGAGTGAGGACCGGATATTGTTCAAGGAAGAATGGGGGACTCCAACCTATCATCATAAGATCGAAGAGGCAAAGAAGCGCGCTCGGGATGAGGAGAGTGGATCGGAAGCGGGCGTCGACCTTGAAGCTGCAAAGAAAGCTCACAATTCCACGAAGAAGACACTTCCCCTATATATTGGTCTGGCAACTGGATTCTGCGGCTGCTTCACCTCTTTCTCGTCATTCATTCGAGACGCGTTCCTCGCCATGTCAAATGCCCTTCCTACACCTCTCAACCACTCAGAGGATTACGGCCGGTCAGCTGCTTCTTCAACATCAACAGTTCAACGAAACGGTGGCTACTCGTTCATGGCCTTATTAGCTGTGATTATTACCACTGTTGCACTTTGCATCTCGGGTCTGTATATTGGCGCTCATGTTGCCATTGCAACTGAGCCGTTCATCCCAAGTCTACCATATAAACTATGCCGCAAATTTCTCGACCGCTTAGCTGTTGTTCTTGCTTGGGGGTGCTGGCTCGGTGCTATCTTCCTTGCCATCTGGCCTCCCGATAGACACGACGGACCGCCTGAAATATGGCGTGGCCGAGCGGTATTCGCCTTGGTCTTCGCTCCCCTGGGTTGTCTGGGACGTTTCTACGCTTCGCTTTATCTCAATGGCAAGATTGCATCGTTCCCGCTCGGGACATTCGTTGTCAACATCTTCGGGACCGCGGTTATTGGCATGAGTTATGACTTGCAGCATGTACCTTTAGGCGGTGTGGTTGGCTGCCAGGTGCTGCAAGGAATCGAAGATGGCTTTTGTGGATGTTTGACAACGGTTAGCACTTGGGTCAGCGAATTGAGCTCTCTACGCAGAAGGCATGCTTATAGGTACGGAGCTGCTAGTGTAATTGTAGCACTGTGCTTCTTGATTGTTATTGTGGGAAGCATGCAGTGGACGCGTGGTTTTGCGGATCTACAATGTGTACACTGAGGGGTCAGGAAATTCGAAACACGACGTCAAAGGGCACGAAGTGCCAAAAAGGGGATGATTCTCGTCGCAGGAAAAGCTGAGCAACGTCAAACGTCCTTTGCGCAACAATGGCGTGCAACCGTTACAGCACCTCGTGTCGACATGACGGTGATAGTTCAATCATCACCGCCAGGGAAACAAGTCAACGGTGGTATTTGGCTTCAGAAGTTGAGGAACACCTGTGTGTCTGCTACATGTCGGCCTTTGCCAAATGAGTTCTCAAGGAATCGGAAGAACGGTGCTGAGATGGTCTTGTCTGTCTTTCCAAACTCGGAAACGCTTGCTGTAGTGTTTGCAGCTTGGCGATGCTGTGTATCTGAGTCAACAGGACATCGTCTCGCTTTAAAACGGTTCTTAAGGAGCTCGACATAATGCATCATCCCTATATACTAGGTTGGAGTTCAATGTTATGTAACAAGCCAGTCCTCACTCGGCAGGTGTGCAACCTCCAAATCATACTCAAGTCAACATTATGTCAACAGCAGTCCACGCGATGATCACCCAATGACAGAAAAAAAATTATAATTAGAATATCAAGCTCAAACCCAAATATAAAATGTCATGTCAGTATGCTCATAATAAAACAAGACACGTCTCAGTCGGAGCTTGATTTTATCCAAGCCGAAGGGCAAGTTGCCTTGGTTCGTACAGGGGTTCTTCGACGCGGGATAGAAGAGCGAAATGCCCCAGAACAGTCCAGTTCACTTGGCGATGTGTTAGAAGATATATATACGAGAATATAGTTGCCTGGAAGGGCCGGTGAAATATTTACTTCCGCTTGCAGTAAATACCCAAGATTCTGATATGCAGACGCTGATCTACGTTACTTATCCTTGCCTTGGCGGAGCTGTCTCCATTCGGAAGCTCAAAGAACGCCAAGATCTGGCCAGGCCAGGCCGTGTCCAATTAGAGCGGCTTGGGCAGGAGCTCGTCTAAACCCCACAACGTTTATTTGGATCACCTTCCGCTTCAGCAGCGTTCAGCGAAGATGCATCTTAGAATTTGTCCGAGCTTCCAACAAATGCACCTGTTGCCCCTCCTCTTACCATCTACCCCCTCCCTCCGTTCCCCTGCGCGTGCCTACCCTAGCATGCCGGACGCCGTGAGACCCATGGCAGAGAGGCGATTTTGATTTTGATTGGCCTTGAGTAAGTGACCCGGCAGGATAATCAGGTACCGGCCAATACCATCCCACCATTGCTTTCGGCTTAACTGCTCCATTTAAGCCCCAGCACCGTTGTTTGTTTCTTATCTCCTTGTACATTTTATTACCAAGCCCCAGATTTGCGTCTTCAGCCGAATTATTGCCCAATGCACTGCTGTACCAGGTAAGGTAGGTGCTGTCCGCGGGTGGCGGGCCCCTCATTCACTCCAGGGTAGAGCTTCTAGAATAAAAAAAGTACTTGATAAGGCAGTCGCCCTCTTTTCTTAGTCTTCCTTCCGTACGACTCAATCATTTCTCAATAAATCTCCTGGGTTTTGGTTCCTGTGACTGTACGTTTCTTTGCAGTCTCTAGTCATCCATCATGAAGGCGTCAATTGTTTCTGCCGTTACGGCACTGGCATTCGCTGCCACTGCTGTTGCGAACTCCGAGTTCCTTCATCTTGGAAGACTTATTCCCCCTGTCGAGTCCTCCGAAGATGCAGATGCATTTGCAGCTTCCCTCCTTTCTACCGCGAATGTGACTGGCTCGGCTTTCTTCGACCAACTCCTGGATCACGATGACCCGAGCAAGGGCACTTTCCCCCAGAAGTTCTGGTGGAACGCCCAATGGTGGGAAGGACCAGGCTCACCTGTAGGTTTTTTTCCGGTGAATGCTATGGAGTTATCTGACAGATCTAGGTTGTGTTCTTCACACCCGGTGAGATCGCCGCTGCTAATTATGGAGGTTACTTGACAAATGCTACTATCACTGGTCTCTTCGCGCAAGAAATCAAGGGCGCTGTGATTATGGTGGAGCGTAAGTCATACATTGTCAAATTGTGATAATAGCTGATTGAAGTGAAACCAGACCGCTTCTGGGGAGAGTCTTCGCCATACGCCGATCTTACTGCCGAAACCTTGCAATTATTGACTCTGCATCAAGCTATTGCCGATTTTACATACTTCGCCAAGACTGTTGCTCTGCCATTTGACACAAACCATTCTAGCAATGCAGGCAACGCCCCCTGGGTCTTCTCTGGTGGAAGCTACTCTGGTGCTTTGGCAGCTTGGACCGAGTCAACGGCACCGGGGACTTTCTGGGCATACCATGCCTCGAGTGCGCCTGTTGAAGCCATTTCCGATTACGTGAGTTACACAATCCTGCGTGGCAGACTTTGGCTAATGGATGTTTAGTGGCAATATTTCGCTCCTGTCCAGCAAGGCATGCCCAAGAACTGCAGCAGTGATATCACGAAAGTCATCGAGTACATGGATGGAGTTTTCACCAAGGGAACTGCTGCCGAGCAGCTAGCATTGAAGACTAAGTTCGGTCTAGAGTCTGTTGAACACAACGACGATGTTATGGGGTATATATTGCCCGACTACTCTAGAACGTCTGTCTAATAATCTTGCAGTGCTCTTGAAAACGGCCCATGGTTGTGGCAGTCAAACAGTTTCACCACTGGATACTCAGGATTCTTCAAGTTCTGCGATGCAATCGAAAATGTCACCGCTGGAGCTGCTGTAACCCCTGACGCGAACGGTGTTGGTCTTGAGACTGCTATAGAGGGTTACGCGACATGGACTAAGGAAGTTCTCCTTCCAGGCTACTGCCAAGGCTATGGCTATACGGATGCGAGTGATCTCGGCTGCTTAGATACCTACAATGCTTCCAACTTGCTGTTCACTGACCGCACCGTCGGCAACCCAGGTGACAGACAGTGGAATTGGATGTTGTGCAACGAGCCATTTGCTTACTGGCAAGAGTAAGTAAAACGTACGCATTGAAAGGAAAAAGACTAATTGTTATAGTGGTGCTCCTCGCAGTACACCGACGATTGTGTCTCGCTTGATTAATGCTCAATACTGGCAACGCCAATGCGACCTCTGGTTCCCAACCACGAACGGATACACTTACGGCAGTGCTATTTCACCGGATAACAATGTACATCAAGGTGTGTCGATCCCGAAAACATGCCGGACATAGCAAAACTAACTTCGTGAACAGTCAACAAACATACCCAAGGATGGAGATTGGAGGATACCACTAGGTTGATCTGGACTAATGGACAGGTAAGCTTCCATGTTTCTTCCTACTCTATTACCTTCTGAGAATAGTTATTTCGTGCCCTTCTTTTCCATGTCCTGTTATTTTCTGGGAATAGTTATTCCCGAGATTGGCTGTTGGAGCTACGCTTCAAAAATGTCCCAAATCCCCCGGAGCATTTCCCACCTTGGCAAGCATTACTAACGCGTCCTGCGCTTGAAGTTTGATCCCTGGAAAACCAGCGGTATGAGCTCAGAGTTCCGTCCAGGTGGTCCTCTCGCCAGCACCGAGCAACACCCTCTGCAGGTCATCCCAGGAGGTTTCCATTGCTCTGACCTAAGATTGTCGAACGCTCAGGCCAACGCTGGTGTACAGACAGTTGTGGATAATGAGGTGGCACAGATTGTGAAGTGGGTTGGAGAGTTTACGAAGAAATGATAGATATATGTCTTAGGCAAGAGATTGTGCCTTGAGACGTACTATAATGAGTAATACGAAAATAAATGAACAATTAGAAACCAGCAGTGTACTTTGCCAGTAGGCATGAGACATGACTTATCCTTGGCCAAATATAAAACAACGGTTCGCCCATTGGTAGGTATATGTGTGTTGACTTGGAGTCATTGAGAAGCTATATTCACTGCAGTTTAATTCTTAGCTGTAGATCTTTCACAAGATGTGAGACATTTAACTCTTCGAACTTCTTATAATTCACTTTCTGATACCTTGTAGTATACGTCGTCGCTTTCGAAAAGCAGGATCAACAAATAATTTGGCTGTGAGTGGAGGGGGGGTTTCACGTGCGCATTCTCAGGGGGCCGGTGGCGCTAAACGCCACCTTCAGCCCCCGAGCTCAAGCTCCATCTGAAAAGTGTCATTATCAACCCGATTTCAAATCCAATCCTTCCTACATAAAACCACTTCCGCACAACTCAGATCGATTCTCTCGATTATCCATCCCTACTCACCCTTTGAAGCAGACCACATATACAATGGTCCAATTACTCAAGAGCCTCGTGCTCGCTGGCCTCGCCACAGTCTCTCTGGCCAAGGGCCCCAGCGTGCCACCCAATACCTACGATAAATCCGCCGTCCTCGACCTAATCCCAGACAATTTCGACAAGATTGCGATTTCGGGCAAGCCAGCCCTCGTAGAGTTCTTCGCACCATGGTGCGGCCACTGCAAGACGCTCGCTCCCATCTACGAGCAACTCGCGCAGGACTTCTCCTTCGCCAAAGACAAAGTTGCCATTGCGAAGGTTGATGCTGATTCGGAGAAGTCCTTGGGGAAGCGATTTGGTATCCAGGGTTTCCCAACAATCAAATACTTCGATGGAAAGAGCGATAAGCCGGAAGATTATAGCGGAGGAAGGGATCTCGAGAGCTTGACGGAATTTATTACCAAGAAGACGGGCGTCAAGCCCAAGAAGGCGAAGGCGGCTCCAAGCCAGGTTGAGATGTTGAACGATCAGACTTTCAAGGCCCAGATTGGAGGTGATAAGGATGTTTTGGTTGCCTTCACTGCACCATGGTGTGGTCGTACGTTCCGCCCCTCCAAATCTTCATAGTCCCTGCTAACACAAATAGACTGCAAATCCCTTGCACCGGTCTGGGAGAAATTCGCGGCCGACTTCACCAACGAGCCCGATGTCCTCATTGCCAAGGTCGACGCTGAAGCCGAGAACGCGAAGGCCACCGCTCAAGACCAGGGCGTCTCCTCATACCCAACAATCAAGTTCTTCCCCAAGGGTTCCAAGGAGCCAGAGGCATACAACGGCGGCCGTACCGAGGCTGACCTCGTCGCTTTCATCAACGAGAAGGCTGGTACGCACCGTGCTGTTGGTGGAGGACTCGACGCCGTCGCCGGCACCATTGAAGCCTTGGACACCCTTGTTTCCAAGTTCACCGGCGGTTCCAGCATCGCTGAGGTCGCTGCTGAGGCCACCGAGGCTGCCAAGTCCTTGAAGGAGGGCGCTCAATACAAGTATGCCGAATACTACGTCAAGGTCTTCGACAAGATTTCCAAGAACGACGGATATGCTGCTAAGGAGCTGGCTCGTTTGGATAACATTCTCAAGAAGGGAGGTTTGGCTCCTGAGAAGCTTGATGAGTTCACCAGCAAGACGAACATTCTTAGAAGGTTCGTCGAGAAGGTTACTGGCAAGTCGGAATTGTAGATGGTCAAAATTAGCTTTAGCCGGTATTTTCTGACAGCATTCTGGAAATGGGAATGATGAAATTGCAATTGGAGTTGTTTAGTTTTAACGTTTGTCTTGATTCGTGAATGGGTTTTTGTATTCGATTTGGTATCCACCCCAAAAGTACTCCTGAACGCCATGCCTCCTATGCATATGTAACTCGTTATCATCCTCTGCCCGCCATACGCCATAGGTAACCTCCCGTCAATCAATATGTCCCTCAGCCTCCATCCGGTGACCAGTGTCCAGCCCCTTCGCTCACTTCCCATCGTCTCCGTGATCAAATCTTCGTAGGACTGCTCTTCCCATCTCTCGACTCTGCATTACTCTGCAACGTAGCCTCCAAGTTATCCAGCCGTCTCGACATTTCATCCACTAAAAGGATCCCATCAGCATAGTCCCTCAACCTCCATTTTCCCCCTGGCCCAGGAAACATACTCTTAGCAAAAATCTCACTCGAAACCCCAGCAAATTTATTCGACAACGTATTCAGGAGCTCATCGACAACAGCAGAGAGCTCCGCGGGCGCAGATGCGTCGGTTGTTGTCTGTTTCGCGCTCATTAGATAGGTCGGGTTTGGAAAGCGGGAGGAAAGCATACGGAATTGACGGAAAGGCGATTGTTTTCTACAGGCGAGCTAGATTGAGCTCCGTTTGATGCCATGATGCTTGTGTCTGTACACTGCTGGAAATAATAGGAGGGAGTTAGAGGTAGCACCAAGTGCTGTACAGCAAGGCTAAACCTGCACACCCACTTCCGGCGCGAGCAGGGATTCACGGCTGACTGACCCCAGACTCCACGCCTACTCCACCTGCAACCCAAATCTCTCAGTCCACATCAGACATCCATATCCAAGGGCATTTTCTTCCTTGGACCAACAAACGACCTGCTATAATGGCCCTACGATGAAGCCGCGCTCAAAATGCCACAAGAAGCGCTCCCACCCCAAGAATACGCCCGCGTCGTCCTGATCATCATCCTGCTCTTCTTCCTCTACACCTCCGACGACCAAGGCGGGCGCGGCGGCCCCGGCTTTCCTACCGTGCGCGACTTCGCTGCAGACCGTATAACGCGCTCGCGGCAGTCGCTCTATGTGCTGAATCATACGCGCTGGCAGGACTTTGCGCCCAAGGCCAAGAACGCGGAGGGCTATGAGAAGGGCAGGTATTTGAATCTGACGGGCTTCAGGGAGGAGGATGGGTTTGCGTGGGAGAGGTTAGAGGCGTTTCGGAATCGCAGTG
>QGMK01001263.1:0-11552 GCA_007825345.1 Lachnellula suecica | reverse complement strand
CGTCGGCCTGTGCTGAGGACTCGATGAGCGCGGTTGCTGTGGGGCGGCTGTTGATGACGCGGAAGAAGGAGGCGAGGGGGAGTTTCTTCTTGAGGTGCAGGAGCACGAAGAAGATGAGGTCCGAGTCGCCGGACTCGATGGCTTTGTCCAGCGCGATGGAGTCTTCTTCCATGGAGAGCAGGAGGGGCACTTGTTTGCCGGCGCGTGGCTCGTGGTTTAGGAGTTCGGTGGCGAGACGGCCGCGCCCTTCGTCGTAGGCTGCGCGGGCGATTTCTTCGAATGAGATGCCTCGTTTACCGGCAAGCTTTTCTACTATTAGGCGGCATATTGTGTCTTCGTCTTCAGAGCCTACGCGGACTTTTTGGGAGGCCCAGTGGACGTAGATGCGATCTGTAGGGAGACGAAGATATGTTGATATGCGAAGTGCCAGCAGGTATTCGCGGCGGTTTATTAATCGTCGAACGAGATTCTCAGGGGTTAGGCGGAGAAATTGCTCGTAGGAGAGGGGTATTCCGACTTCATAGAATCGAACCGCATTGAGTACTCGTAGGGTTTCGCACATGTCTACGAAGTCATCACTGTTGTAGATATCGAGTACTGACTTCCCGAATGAAGCTGCTTTCAGAAGCTGCTTCTGCCACTGAATGCTGAACTCGTAGCCAGCTGCTTTCACCTGTATTTACGTCAGAGAAGGTTACAAATATGGAGCTAGAAATCTTACACAAGTATCAACAGCTTCTACCAAGTTTGGTCGTATAAGCTGAATGTTATCATCAGCCTTTGGAGATTGGTTCTCAAGCTGTTCCACAGCATCCAATAATATCGAAGCCGCTGACTCTGTACCGAATCGGAATACTTCATCGGTCACCTCCGGCACCTTCTGCAAGAATTCGCACACATCGTTGCTTATGAGACGGACTCCATCGTGGTCGGCGATCAGGTGAACCCGACCCTCGTAGAAGTATTGCGCACTTGTATTATTAGGTCCAATGACATGGACCTCATCTTCCCAGGCGATGACTACAGCATCGTTTCCACACCACTGAACATCTTTGGGAGGTATTTTCGATTTCGAGTCGTGATCGCTGTATCTATTTTGGAAGTCGCTTGAGATGACATATGCCCTTCCACTATTTGTATACAAGGCCGCGAATTTTCCGTTGGGAGAAACGCTGATATGCGTGAAGGGCCCAATGTCGAGTAACCGATCTTCTGATTCAGTGGCGTCTACGACATAGATGGTTTGACCGATGCTTAATAAGACTTCCACAGATCGAGATAGCGTATATGCTGGTGGTATGAGGGTCCATGAATGGACCTCCCCTTCTGGAGGTGTAGCTAGCAGCTTTGGTCGCGGCTCTTCATACCTCGAGACCGAGATTAGATGGTTATTTGAGAGCAGGGCGACAAAGCCGTTGCCGTAAAATCTAAAACTCTTGTCAATAGTCATCTGAAAAGCGCTTTGAAGTGTGCATACCTGCAAGCCGTCACAGCGTACTCCTCTGCGCCGTTCCCAAGTGAGAACTGTGTGAAGTTCCCCTGCAAATCATAATAGCACCTGACCGTGCCATCGGCAGTGACTACGATGAGCTTCTCGTCTTCTGACCAACCAAGGCCTTTGATGGACCCTTTGTCCCAGTTTATGCGCCAAATCAATTTTCCAGAACAACTATACAAGTCTATGCTGGACTTTGAAGCTTGTGTGCCCCTGAATGAATGAAGTTTTGACTCATCCCGGTAGAGAGCTAGATCAAAAAGTAAGAATCAGCACAGTAATCTTTCAATCAGACAAACAAAAGCGACAAGGAATACTAGAAATTCAAAGAGATGATATCACGTGCCAAATTTGAATCTTGACAGTCCTCCTTCCCATCCAGACATGTGGTTCAGCCTCAAAATACACTTGTATTGTGATCTTTAGTGAAATTCTACTCGCATGGGGGAAAAGATCTGTAGATGCGAGGCGTGGCTTTCTGACTGAACTGAAGCCCATCATGCCCCCTCTCCCTTCTTTGCCAAGCCCAACACTTTGCCAGTCGATACCCTTCCAAATCACATATTCCCCGTAAATATAACAAACAAAGTGAGACGTACCAATAGCACCTCCGTAAGAACACCCCGTGACGATGTAATTCTCAAGCTCCAGATCCTGGTCGAAAACGGCAGTGTAAAGCTGAATCTTACGGTAGAATTTATCTCCAACCTTTTCCCACTCCGCCGTCGGGTTCGCCATGCTTTCGTAAAGAAGTATCACCGCATTCCGGTATTTCGAACGCTGTTGTATGAAAGTCAAGGATGCCTGTTGGAAGCAGCTTGATGCTGCTGTGATTTAAGGTGTGGTCTAAGCTCGGCGCTAATCCTCCGTGATCTCGACAACCACATCAACGTCACTTACACTTGAATATCACTCGCTATCCGAAGGTCTTTTCGCCGCTTGATATTCTGACTGGGTGTACCTTATGAACCCGGATATGGAAGGTTGACTGGTGCGAGCAGCCTCATGGCAGACGAACTACTCATCGACAAGATCCATGACCTGAGTGACCTGGAGCTTGCGACTCTGATATGCCTCGTAGCACAAGAGCACTGTATTATTGATACAGAGCCAGATGCCCTAGATGATTTGGTCCAGGAGTTAGAGCTGGTGAGATTTTACAGGAAGTCCTGCAATTCTCCATTGCTAACAAACCCAGGTGGCAGCAAATGTCTTCGGACTCTCCCATGCATTAATTGATTGCTCCGAGCATACCTCCCTCGACGACTTCGCGCATGCTATCCTCTCCATCGAAGGAAGTCCCGTTCGCTCAAACTCCACCGTACGAACCCGACAGGACTCATACTTCCTCAATGCTCCTACGTTCCAGTCCATCGCCGCTCGCTCTCCAGTCTCCGAGAACTTCGCAGACAACAAATCGATCGCCAATGTTATCATAGCGAAGAATCTAGACGAGGCGCCGAAGCAGGTTCAAATACAAGCCTTGGAGCTTATGCGGACGAAGCGTATATACACGCGGACATCTGTTCAGAAGGCGCCGAAACGATTTTTGTTCATAGCATTGCTAGGAGGAGGGGAAGGACCGAGATTGACCAAACATCTCAATGATCAAATGTTTATCTCGCATTTTCATGATCCCGAAGATGGTTTCCCGAACTTAGAGGAGACGTATGACGATGGGGACTCAATTTCTTCCGTGGTGAAGAAAGGTCCAATTAGTTCACCAGGACCTCTATTGTTACCGCGGATATCTGCCACGGTCAGTAACACTTTCACACCGACTACCTCATTTTTGACATTCGCATAGGTCATCGAGCAACTATCACAACTGAGTAAACATGCCACTGTCACCATGGAGTTAAAGCAGTACCAGCAGAACATCATCTCGTTTCTACGTCTTCACCGCGCTGTAGCAGGTGGTATATCCGCCGCAGCAACGCAGCACTTTGACAAGCTTGCAAGATGTTTAGCACCCCTGCATAATCTCTCGTACGCCACACCGTCTCTCATTGCCCTTGCGGCTAGAAAGATATATCCCCACCGAATTCATATCGTCAAACCGGAGAAAGAACGCAGTATGCAATGGGGCAGTGACGTTGATGCAATAGCTGCGTTATTGGATGGAATAGGAGCCGAGGATGTTATTGAGGATGCCCTGGGCACTGTCGGCGCCGAGACTCCTCTGTAGGAACAATCTAATACCCAAATTATTATTTCTCCAGTCTTCTAGTAAGTGTGTGTTAATGTTCACGTGATACTTCAGCTCTACAATCGCCAGGATGATGAGGCTCTGTGCGCTCGAAGAGGTTCTAGGGACTATTGCTCAAGTAGTCTGCACTGCTCTTACTACAAAGCAACAAGACAAATGACCTCAGCAACAATCGCGCATGCGTGGGCCCACTCGAAATAGGCTTGCATAAGTCGAGAATAGAGTAGGGAGTCCGAGAAGCCTCTAATCAGGTGGCGGGCGTGAACTTTACTACAAGGCAGATAACAACACCGAAAGGCTTAGAAAACCGGGCTATCATTACAGGCTCGTCTGGGAAATGTGATAAGTCATGTTGTTTGCACGGGAACAGAAAGTTCGTGCAGGGGTTCCAAAAAGCAACATAGCGAGTGCTATGGAAAATCATGGTACCACAGTGAATGAGAACATCTCCTTGGACCCCGCTCGAAAATGCTATTTGATGGGTGGTTTTTCTCGCTCCTCGATCTTTGCAAACCAACCTCCAACCTCCACATTCACACCGAGTATTTTTCTACACAACCTTTCGCAACTTGCAAGCACTCTACTCAACAGCAACAATGGCTACGACTACCAAGAACGAGAAGCTGTGCATGGCTATCATCAAGAGCTGCACCATCAGCAACATCGATGTAAGTAATTCTGGTTCATTGGCTTCATTTTCCCATTCACTTCATCCCACCACCAGTTTCCCCTCACATACTCCGTTTGACAGATCCTCGTTTCCGTCGATACTTTCTTAGAGAGTAGGATGCTAACTGCCCATCTTACAGTGGGAGAAAGTAGCCCAAGAGCTGGGTGAGGGCACCGCCAAGGCCGCAAACTGCAAATGGTACCGCTTCCAAAAAGCCTTCAACATCGACTCCCCCGCTCAAAAAGGCACTCCCACGAAGAAGAACGGGGTCAAGAAACGCACGGCTGAGGAGATGAGCGACGGCAATGACGATGACGGCTCACCAAAGAAGGGAAAGGGCGGAGGCAAGGGACGCGGCAGAAAAGTCAAGGTCGAAACACCGGAGCCTGAGGGCGAGGAGGAGGCCGGAGCAGAGGAGGTTACTGAGGAGGTTGCGGAGGAAGAGGAGTGGTGAATGGTGAATTGCTGAGTTGCGATCTGGGATGGGTTGAGTGGTTTGATCGGGGCTGAAAACGCATGCTTGTATTGGAGGGTCCGGATAACGTACGAAATGATGCAAACGTGCAGCCAACTTACTTCCCTCCCTTGCCATATTTTCAAGTCTCATAAGTTTTTGTTGGTGATTGTGTTATTTTACAGATTTATAAAAGCTTGCCTTTCAGAGGCCTGCTATAAGCCATGGAAGTTGAGGGTCTTTCTTTGAAGATCGGATGGTGCACCACATTGACTTAAAAATAAGACCATGTAAATGTCTCACCGGATATGGGACTTTGTTATGGTCTTATTTTCGGAACAGTACAGTCAGTATGAGAGACTACTTCTGCTCGCTTGTAGAACACTTCCTCAACTTCTAACTAGTCTACTTGTTGCCCCGCCTCTGAGTAGAGTCGGGAACACTTCTCAAAGCCACCCTAGTGATGTCATATTTTAACTTTGGATCCCAAGAATCTCATACTCACCCCAAGAAGCTTAAGTAGCATGTATACCTCGAGTTCTCTTGGGCGTTTGGGGAGACGCCATGGAAATATCCATGTCCACGTGATTAAGCCTGTCTCCGGTCAAGTGGAGGAATTAAAAAAAGCCAGCTTAAAGCCGATACACCAAATATATAATTGGTGCTTCTAATGAAATCAAAAGCCCCCTCGTAATTCGCCAATGTACGAGTTGGGAGACGGGTCTTCAGATCTGCCCACCCCCCTATTCTTCGCTTGGCGGGGGTTTCAGGGGTTGTCACCAAGTACCCATAGATTTGTCAAAACTGCCAAGTTTGCGGAGAATTTAATTACTAGCTACGGACGGTGAAGAACAATACATGTTGTCTCTACTAATGAACCCCGAGAGTATGCATTTGTGGCCATGAGAAGGCTGTGCAGTTTGAGACTCTCTGCCAAAACAGCTCAATTCCCGGATCTCGGATATTCACATCTCTCCGAACGTCTAATCCCCAAGTACCGCATTAACCTGAAAATAAGACCACGTAAATGTCTCACTGGATATGGGACTTTGTTATGGTCTCATTCTCGGATCAATACGGTATCCAAAACGCAAGCATTGCGATGTGCTCCCCATCAGCACACATATAACGAGCAAATTAAACTTCCTAATATCAAGATTAGCTTCATTGATTGCTTGAAGTGAAGCGGCCGGAAGACGGAAGACGGAAGGGGGCGTACCTCTTCGAAGACAGCGTTCACAAAATGGGATCGGCCATACTGCACGAACTTATCGAGAGTTTCGGAGTCCCAGAATATGATCTCTAGCAAGATCTTATCTCGAATGATCATATTAACCAATTGTATTTCTCGAACGTAGCTGATTGGGCAACTGTCTGTGGAAGCGGCTGACAATGCCAGTTCGGGATACTTGGTGGCACCACACTTCTTACCCCTATAGACCTCAAGGATTGGCAGTTCGCCGTTAGGCCGGAAGCTTCTGCTATCTCGAGATTGGCTAAGTAACTTGAGCTGGAGCTCATCTTCATCGTCGAAGACGCAGAGAGATTTGAAGGGAAATGAGATATTCGCTTCCTCTGATCGTTGCCCGTCCAATACCCCAAGTCCACTACCCACGGATCTGCTAGTCTTCTTCTGAACAGCCTTAAGTCCACTGCCCACGAGTTTGCCAGCATTGCTCTTTTGAACCGCCTCAAGTCGACCGCTTACGGCTCTGCTAGCATTCTTTCTTCGAGGAGTCTCAAGTGCATCACCCACGGGTCCACTGACATCTTTCTGAGCTGCTTTGGTTGGTGTCTTAGTAGGAGACAGAGCATCGCCCAACGCGTCGCCATCCATGTTGCTCTTTGGGATTAACGGGGTCCCGTCTGCATTTTTGACGAATCTTCTCGGAGTGTGGACGGCAGTACCAACAAGCTTCTTGATATTGTATGTTTCAACAGCTTCACGGGTCCTGCTGCTGTGGCGAGTGGAAGCTAGGACACCCTTTTTCTTGGTAATTTTAAGCTTGGGGACAGGAGACACTGAGTTGCCAGAAGCAGAGCTGACATCAAACTTGGCTCGCGAGACTGGAGCCTTTTTCAGGCGCTTCCTGACTGATTTATCCTCAACAGCGACTGAGTTTCCTGATGATGATGAAGCTGACTTGGTATCGGTATGCGGGCGTTTCTTTCCAGAGGCAGTCTTCTTAACGACACTTACCTCATGCTCTTGCCGGGTTCGAAGCTCCTCCAGCTCCTGTGCGTGTCTTGCGGCCATCGAAGTAGTAAGTGTTGCGAAATCGGTATCTTTCTGATCAGGTTGAGTTTTTCGTGCCTCCGCCGCAGCCTCAACTTCGAGCTGCTGGTTGTCGTCAAAGTTAATGTGATTTTCTGCGTTGGCTCCTCCGCGTCGAACGTCGTCCCACTTGCGAGTGACAGCCATCTTTTGTCGTTTCTTCTTGGGCATCCTGAGTGCGCGGCCGGTGTTTCCGCTGGCATCAACCTTCGGTGCCATTTTGTTGGAGTTGGAATCGACTGATGAGCTGGGAGCTGATGCAGAGATTTCTCGTCAAAGTCGTCTACAATATAGATGGTGGGGGACAAGAAGATGTAGTAGACAGGGTGCTTCTTGTACGGGGTGAATCTAAATCCAACACTTAACTTAGAGGGAAGGGGCGTTGGGTTGCCGGCTGTCACACCTTCAATTTTGTAGGGGGTTTTTGGGTCTACAATAGACAGACACCTCCGAAAACACAATTTTATCATGGTCAAAAGTAATTAGTTCAATTCTGCTCACTGTCGCATAAAATATTCAGGACGTCTATCACTTGGGTTCTACCTAACGTCACTCACTACAAGGTTGTTTGAGAGCTTCTATAGATAATAGGACACACTTGAACATTAAATACGATTTTAACCGAAGTTGGATAAGTTCCTAATTCTCTAAAGCTATGAAAGATCATTAGAAAAGAAAGCTTTTCGATGACCTTCAGTAGTCCGTTTTCCTCCAAAGCCCGTAGTCAAGCAAAGCTCATATGCCACTTAGCGCTACTAATAGTAACATGAGGCCATGCCTGTAAAATGTCTCAAATCCTGTAGTCTTCACGTCCATCGTTCGCGAGCAAATGAATGATCCTTATATCTCATGTTAGCTGAGGTAATTTGCGGTGGGGCTCCTCAAATGATCGAAGGAAGATCTTACCCCTACGCAGCGCCAGCGACACAACTTCACGAATCTGTCAAGCTCCTCAGTATTCCAGAACTCAACCCGGAGCCAGCCACCCGGCATACGCTTAGCTATTCTAGCCATCGAACGGTCAAAGTAGATTGTCTCGCTCGGTCCGAGCACCCATCCTGGATTCGAATCGGTCTGACATGTTTCTCCGTCATAGGGCTCAAACTGATCTAGTTGAGTGTTGTAACGGAAGGTTTTCGGCATGGTCAAAAAGTCTCTGTACCAAATATCCCCAGACGGACTTTTTATAGCTTTGAGTCGAAAGCATCCCTCTCCCTCCAGAATCCCAGTCGCAGGAGACTGTTCTGCGTCCGTGCTGAGCTTTTGTCGCTTGGCGACTTTCTGTGCTTCATTTGAAGCTGATTCTTCGATCGTAGATGAGCCGTAGAACCAGCTTGTGCCGGCATTTGGACGTTTCTTGGAGGAATCTGGAAGAGCCATCGCCTCGAATGTTGCAAAGACCTCGTTCTTAAGCTTCTCATCTTCGGCCATTCTTCTACGCTTCACTTCCTCGTCTTCTCTCGATTTGCTCTCCGTGTTGCGATGAACTTTGTCTAGAAGTTCTTTGAGGTTCGCTCGGTGTGTATCGGTCAAAGTCTGCTTGATATTGGCCCCATCCTTGCGGTGCTTTTTGTTCAATGACGCGATCTCGTTTTTCTTTTTCTCTTGAAGTTCGAAGAGTTCTTGAGCGTATCGGGCCTCAACCCCTTCAAGGACTGATTTGCATTCGTCCTTGTGCTGTTCCAATTGCTCCTTCAAGTCCTTCTTCCAGGTCTTCTCGCTGCTATCTTTTCTGGCTCTCAAATCTTCCTGCACTTTTCTTTGAGTCTCTGCGCGTTCAAGATCCTCCTGTGCTCGAGCAGTGGCCATGCTTTGTCGAGCCTTGAGAAGTTGGTCAAGTCCACCGGCAGCATTTCCCGTTGAATTTGAATCGAATGCCATGTTGTTCGGCTGGGTGTGGTGATGTGTTTTCGAATGTTGCTCGTCGAAAAATATGAGATGAAAGGTGTGGCTCAAAAGTCAACGGGAGATGAAATTCAATATCGGAAGTAACGCATTGGCGAGGTGGTCCAGATGAGTGTCCTTGTTATATCTTGTGTTTCAATGTCACAACTTTTCGAAGTTGAGATGAACCTGTGTATTCGAGCGGACTTGATGAAACGCAGCTCAAGGTTGCTAAGGACGAAGCCGTAGACCAAAGGCTGAAATGTGAGGGCCTTGTAATTGGGGTTGTGGTTTTTGAAGGGGGTGGAGTAATGATCGCGGGAAGGAGGCGCGAGAGTAAGATTGTTGCGTTTAAGAGTAGCAGAGGAGCGCGGGAAGGTAGGATTTCGGAGAAGACTTCAGTGAATCAACTACTGGTTGTCAAATTCACTAATTAATTTATGTGCATCGGAAACAAACCTCAGAATAGGCGTAAATTTGAAAGCCTCTTCTGTGTCTTCCCCGAACTGGCGAAGAGTTTTTTCGGCTGATCCCTTGCGGCATAGACCCCAAACGAGAGAAGATTAGTGCTAGTATCAATCTGGGCAAGGGCGGAAAAGGGAAGGTAAGTACAAGGTCTCATGAACTACCTATTTTGGGGGTTCATATTCACCATTAATGTGTATTGCTGCTTATCGAGCCCCGGACTCGTTCTTGCCTCCTCCAACCGCCTAGTCGTCCGCAACTTCTACAAAATTTAAAGGCGACCACACTTTCCAACATCTTCCGCCACCGCTTGTCACAGACAAGATGGCATCTAACCCAGGTCTCTGGGATCGACAGGTTCAACAACGAAGAGACGTCGCAGCTGCTCGAGAGAAGGAGGATCGCGAACGCGCAGATACTCAGTCGAAAGCTGAGAAGGAAGTTAGAGAGCAACAAGTTCAGGAGATCAGGTTGTTGGAAGCAAATGAGCTTTCTCGCCTTCAAAAAGAGGAGTACGTATCCTCTGAGCCTTTTCTTTGGAATTTACCCCCAATATCTTCCCTTTCGAACTTAGATGTTTGGAGACAGCATTCTAAGAGCGTGGCGCCGGCACTGCTCACCGCACATACTGCCCGAGTAGTGACGCCTACAACTGTTTTATGCGTATCATTTCCCCTTAAGACAGGTACCTTCAAATTTGTATCAACTATGCTACAGGGAATGGGAAATTGTCATTACAAGAAACTTCATTCAATCATAGAGTTTGCTAACATGATACGCAGGTCCCAACGGGAGGAAACTGTCAAGCAAACCAAAGCACGGCATAAAGACTCGCTCGCTGAACTTCAAAAACGTCAAGCCTTAGAGGTTAGTAATATCGAAAATGACCACAAAATTACGGTTGCCAAGATTCGAATGAGAAGTAGACTCGCAAAGCAAAGGCTGAATGAAGGATTCAATGTCACAAACAACTCCCAATCGCTTTTGAGAGAACAAGGAACTCGAGAGCTGCAGCGCAAGAGAAAGGGAGAAGACGATTTGATCAAAGATGAGCTTCTTGAAAAGCTGGATGAAGAGGCTCGTGGGCAGGCTGCCGATGAGGCGGAGTCTGACTTACGGAATTTACGAAGCTCCAAACGCCAGAAGCTCAACGAAGTTCTAAGCCCTACGCCACCTTCAAAGTCCACATCTGCAACGGCTACACCGCCCTCTAAACCAGCCCTTCAAGCAGAATCAACTGCTAGTAACCCATCAAGGGGAGCAAAGCACAATGTCTTAGAGATATCTGAAGAATCCGACTACGAAAGGGCCCCGAAAATCTCTTTTGCTATCAAGTTCATTGCACACGACACAAACACGGGCCCGAAAGTTTGCTGGAGAGCCACTGAAAATGAGAAGCCCATGTTTCTTCGTCGAAACTTCGGGAAAAGAGTCTTTGAACCCTACGAAGAAGACCAACGCAGAGCAATCCAATATCCTGAGTTAGTACTCAATGCAAAGCACGCCTGTGTCTGGTATCACAAACCGAGTGCCCGACTCTACGTCGAAACACAGCAGCCCGGAACGCCTGTCCACGGCAAGTTCCAGGTCGAATTTATGAATCTCGAGGAATTTGACGCGTTCATTGTATTGTTAAGGGCAATTGACGGTCGAAGGTTTGCAAATTTCGCTATTGTAAGATCACAGTTCTATTTCTGCTCTTAAGCTGACTTGCAATGCAGCGCGGTGATGGCAACTGGCCTGCGACGGTGGAGGGTGTCACTTGGTGAAAAGTGAATAGGATAACTGACATTGATGGATAGTTCTGACTCTGACGCACTTATAGCTTCATCTAATCAATTATTCCTCTCCGTGTTCCTTTTTAATGCACATCGAAGTCAAGTAAAAGTTGGAGACTTGTTGAGAGGGGCACGCTCACACTCTCTAGGAAAAAAATGCTCTGAGAGAATTATCTCTATGCGAACCCCATAAAATTGGCATCTAAATGCCTCACATCTTGTGATCACATCTTGTGATCACATCTTGTGAGTAGTATAACCAGCATTCTATATAGCCCTCAATCGCATGTTCAAGTGTTTAAAATCCCAAGGAGGCTCCTCA
>QGMK01001262.1:0-11565 GCA_007825345.1 Lachnellula suecica | reverse complement strand
TTTGCTCCGAGTGAGGCGTGGGCGTTTGCTTGCGTGCTGCGTGGGGTATTGAAGATGAGTTGCTTTGTATATGCGTGTTGGTGGTTTTGTTTGGCTGGCTGTTTTCAGCCGCGTTTGGGGTTGATACTTGATGCAGAAAGTTCCATGAGGCTCGTGAACAAAAAAGATGCAGCTCTTTCTGCAGTGAGTAGCGGCGTCGCCGTCTTGGATTTCTGTGGTGCTTGTGGTACTGTACGTGTCTCTGGTTCGGGCCGTTGGGGGTCGAAGAGGTTTGGAGAACGTGGCCCGCGGGTGTAACAGCTACGGTGACGGTGCTACGGGTAATGCTTCTTCCCGTCGGTGTGAGATGTCGGTGGACTTTTCGAAGCTGAAAAGGCAAAGGTTCTTCGATAAGGGAGATATCGTGAGGCTGATTGGAGATGAAGGTGGAGTGCAGTTGCCGGTAGGGTTGATAGAGATGCCAAGGCTACGTCTTGTAAATGTACATACAAGCTGGTGGCAATATATTGGGCTGACTGCAGTGCTATACATGGTGGGGGGTACAGTTTTCACGGGAATCAAAAAATCTGGCTATTTTGAAAGGTGCCTGTTGGACATAAGACTCGTCTCACAGGGCAGCTTACCGCGGGGTCTCGTTTGCTTACAGCGGGGTATTTTGAGGCTTTACGAGTACTGTCAGCTTACCGTCGATGTCCAATGAGAATTGTCTTGCTCTGTTACTGTCTGTCAGCTTTTCCAACTGATAGCGAAGGTCTGATTCGCAATCTGGAGCGTAGCATTCGCCTCGCCACCCCCAGCACAAGGGTCAGCACATTTCGGGGGATTCTTCCAGATCTGAGCGCCAAGCGACATTGAGGTGTGGCAGGCTGGCAGCAAGTCTGGAAGCGAAGAGCGTTGCGACTTTGTTCCACCCATGCGGATTGGTTGGTGGCTGGGAGCCCGAATTAGATTAGCGATGTTGTGTTTCTGCTGCTGCTTGGAAATTTCATACGTGAGGTGAGTTACTACCCAGGTAGGGAACTCACGAGAAAGCCGTCTCGGGATACCAGCCCTAGATTATTGCGGCCCGATACTGTCGGTACCCGGGTTAAAGAATTGGAAAGATTGAGCTACGCGGGCTCGCCGTAAAATTTACATCTGAAATATTCTAGAACACACGCACGGCTTGTTGACTTCAACATTGGCCCAAAGACAGAAAGAAGCCTTTCCGCCCAGAAACCCCAGCAAAAGCTTGCTTCGGCCAAGAGACGCACTGTATGGTACAAGGTCCGAGTTGCTGACAGAGAGCCAGAGTTTCGTCCAGTGTTTCTACATTGTTCGGTGCTGAGGAGGAGGAGTCCATGCAAAGTTCGTATTTGACAACACAGCATGCATGCATGAAACGCAATTGGACCCTGAGCACACCGAGCTCACGCCATCAGGCTGCTGTCGCGCCTCCTCCTTGCGATCTCGACAATCTGGGAACATCGTACCATACTGCACAGCTGCGGTTGCGTTGCAGCTCGTTCGCAAGCGTCAGTCACACATGAGGTTCCAGTCTCGTGACTAACCCGTGAACAGCTACCCTACGCGAAAGCTTCCGTTTGGCTTCTCGATGCTGGCTCAGTAATTATAGACGGCGTCGTCTGGAGGCGTTCCCATAAGCTTAGAGTTTTCAATAAACTCATGTTTAGTGGCGGCTCGGGGTGGGGAAGTGAAAATCAGTCTGCTCGGCTCGCCCCCATAAGTTCCGTAAACCTTTGGCTTTGCCCACTTGGTACGAGGACGTGCACGCATTCGGCGGTTTTGGCTGATGCGGCGGGGCTGAAAAGTCAGATACGGGAAGTTAGGTATGTAGAGTCTGGATCGAGGACGCGGTACGAAGGGTTCGAGTGAGCTAGGAGTTAAGCAGGAAGCCGAATCCCACGATGATTATATGTACAGATACGTATTTAGAGGCACAAACTGGTACCGGACAGATTTCTGTTGGAAGCTGACGGCGATACCGTATCTTGTCCCAGAAGAATGTTGATTTCCGAGGTTGGATATGCGTTTGAGATAAGGTACAGGGTCTGGTGAACATCGGACGGGCAGCCGATATGAATTCTGGCCTTGACAAAAGGGGGTAAAAACAGCGAAGCCGGTATTTCTTGGCACGAACCCTTGCCACTATCCCTAGTCCTTGAGCTTACAGGGGCACAGTATGGAAATTTCTTGATTGCCATGATGTTTTTTGCCGTATTCCATAGAAATGCTCTGACAAATCGTGTCTACGCTACACCGTCTTCCATCGGGTATGGTGCTATTGCATCGAATTTCGAGCTTTCAAGCCCTAGCCAGCTGTCCATATGCTTTAGATGAAGACTTGAGATAGATCTTCGCACGGCAATGATCATTACCAATGATTTAGGAGAATGCCAAAGAGTGACGTGCAATATCGTTTCCAATGTGTGACTACGGTACTACCTCATAATCTGTAGATATCTTAAGTCGTTGCACCAACTACGAAATACGAAGTATATTACTGTATTCAGAGGGGCTCCGAGTGCACGGTCGCTCTCATTTCCACATGCACACAAATCGGCCTCTTTTTGGGCGGTTTCTGCAGCCAAAATCTCACGCTCTGTTGGCGGCTTGAACCCAGTTCCAACAGACAATCTGCGGCAGAGCTGGGCCGTGGTTCTGGAATTGTTGGCAGTGGGCAGCTACAAAACCATGCCGGCATGGAGCCGCGAGATGGATAGATGGCACGACCGCGAGAGACTCAGCGCTAATAACCCATCCCTATCTTTCCGGATACAATACGATACGAGGTGGGGAGATGACGGCAATGGCATTCCCGTACCTTGATCGACGGAGATGGGCAACTCCAAGGCAAGGTGTAGATTCAGCATTATCGGATCCTCAACATCCTTATGAGGAGCATGATGGCGATAAGAGTGACATGCAGTGCAAGGGGCACGGAAGAGGGCACGTATTTCGCAATTCCTACCCAGACGGGCCAGAATCCAGATGCTAGAAGTAATTAATGCTCATACTAAATACCTCCGTGCGGCGTCGGCGTGAGCGTGGCTTGTGCCTCAACGCCCACCTCCTGCGTCGCGATCAGCACTTTATCTGCTGGCCCCTGTCGTCAGTTCGCCAACACGGACGCTAGGGACCAGCCTGAGCAGGGATGCGGAAGCCACAGCTGCCTCTTCTGGGGGTGGGGGCACAATAAGGCTCGGCGCTTGTGTGCCAGATCGGGCGCTAAGACGGGGGCGGGTGAGGGTGCGAATAAATAGTTGGCGTTTTTGAATTGAATTGCTGTAGCGGCGCAGGAGCGTACTGCAAAGGGGCAGACCTAAAGGGGCATCAAGGAGTCAAGGAGGGGTTCTGTGGGAGCGAACACGAGGCGAGGCTGGTCCAGACTGCAGAGGCAGGTATTGCAGATGCACGCAGGGTACCTAGTACCTACTACCTAGGTATTCGGAACGGGATAGGACTGTCGGTGTGCAAGGGGAATAATAAGCTGCACTGACTGACTGCACTGACTGCATCGCACCCGTTCTGTGTCAGTAGGCAGTAAGTCCCTTTTTTCGGTCTTTCACTTTAGGAGGTGAATTTAATTAGTAATTCATTTGGGCCATATGGATTTTCTCAACAAAAGACCTCTACCGCCTTAGGAAGGAACAACAACAACAACAACAACAAACAGCTCCGTACCGTACCCAAACTTGATATCAACTTGGAACTTGGAAACATCCCAGCGCAACTCGAGCCTCCCTTTTCGCCTCCTCTCCTCTCCACTCCTCTCCTCTCCACTGTTTGCTGACGACCATGCACGGTCTGTAGTGCCATAAGATTGATTGACACAGGGATTCTGCATGCCCTCCCTAGGTGATCTCCCCCTGCACGTCCTGGATACCCTCTCTCCTCCCAGCAAGGGTCTGCCCCCCTCTCCACTCTCTGCCGTGTGCCTAGTCCCGCCAAACGCTTCGGATTGTTCTAAATTCTGAATGACACTATCAGAAAGCCCTTCGCGCCCTCTTCCGCCAAAAGAGTCAGGCATATTCTACAACGCCCGCGCCTGCTCTAGCTCCTGCCCTCCGTCGAAGGCGAAGGCTCAAACCCGGAACAAAGGCCATTGTGTATCAGCGTCCACTCGCCACGGCCACTCACTTTCCACAGTACCCTTGGCACCGGACTGAGCACCACATTCGCTACCCAACCGCACCATCCCTCATCAATCGTTTGACAGCAGGCCAGACTTCGAGCTCAGCTCCTCCTCTTGCAAGCTCTCCATCATCTTTCGCTTGGTGGGACTATACATCCTTGGGCTACCTCTGACCTTTACACTCGTTGTCAACAATCGTTCATCAAGAGTGTCTCTCCAAAGTGCCCACCATCGTTGACAGTTCCCCCCCTCCGGCACGACTTGAGGTATGACTGCTCGACTGACTCCCACCTTCACACCTTGAGCTGACCTGAAAGCAGTGCTGGCTGCCGAATAAGCTGTGTTATATATGAGCTCCTAAATATAATAACCCTTCCTCACCTTCAGTCACT
This sequence comes from Lachnellula suecica, assembly GCA_007825345.1. Classification (NCBI taxonomy): domain Eukaryota; kingdom Fungi; phylum Ascomycota; class Leotiomycetes; order Helotiales; family Lachnaceae; genus Lachnellula; species Lachnellula suecica. Next base: position 7,038 of record QGMK01001262.1, on the reverse strand, counting down.
CGCTCAAAAAAGTCCTGCGTCCCTTCGATCTCAGGATCGTCGAGCTCTTTCCAGGACAACGCGAGGCATCTTGCTGTCTCGTCGACCAACACACGCCCTGATAGCACAGCAAGAACACCGCCGTCATGGGTATAGGAAGCTATTTCAAGGCGAAGAAGCCTGAGCCTCCGGCCGAGATCATAGAGAAGCCGGTAGCTCCTTCACCACAGCCAAGTTACAACATGGAACTTCAACCTCCCCAATCGAGATTTGGATCCTCGAGGAATTCGCTTTCCAACCGATCGACGCAGAGCTCACAATTTCTTGATGACATCAAGCATGAGGTTATGGTGAACTACCTGTACCAACAACAGTGCTCACACCTCTGGGTTAGCGATGGTAGTGGAGAAATAGAGGGTGTTCTCCTCAGGAAGTCGAAGAACACATACATGGCTTGCCCGCCGCAATTGGGCAGCTCTGCCTTTGCTGCTGCTTGTGCGGCTCTTAATGTTCAGGTAGGAATGTCCCTTCTTGACTTCTTACTTCGACTAACCCTTTCAGTGCGCGATGACTGTAAATTCGAGAGTAATCAAGACCTTCCTACAATGGTCACCTGATGCCGTCGATGTGCCCCTTCTGAATGGTCTCCGGATACAAATCTTGCCGACCATTGAGGATCTTCCTCGGGCGAGGAAACATCAATTCGCTGCGTTTGTCGCTTCGGAAGCCTTGCTGGTAGTGTGGGACGACGAGGCGTTACATCTCGTGCAACGTGCCAAAGCCATTGAGTCGGAGCTGATGGAGCTGGTGTGGAAAACGGGCGACAATGATGACGAGGAGAAGAAAGACCCTCATGTTGGCGTTTATGAGATTGACGAGGAGAGTGGAGAAATCATTCCCGAGAAGCGTGGCATCCACCTACAGAACACGATTCTGGTGGCCCTCACCCTGATACTGATCATGGCATCACTAGGTGCTGGTTTCCGCCAACTCGCCATCGAAGTATCATCAGATGGAAGCTTCACCCGCCTGGCCCTGCTGGCCTTGACTCCAGTGCAGATCTTCTTCACCCTGTTCTTTGCCCAAGTTATCATCGGTTGTTTGGCTCAATTGTTCGGTCCTGTGCGACAACTCACCATCAACTCCAAATTCTACTCGGCTCGGGCTCCCCCGCGCCTCCAGAGCGCAACTCTCCCACACATCACCATTCAGTGCCCTGTGTACAAGGAGGGTTTGAGCTCTGTCATCGCGCCAACTGTTAAGTCCATCAAACAGGCCATTTCCACATACGAGTTGCAAGGAGGATCTGCGAACATGTTCATCAACGACGATGGTCTTCAGATTATCGACGAAGAGGAACGCAGAGCAAGAATTGAGTTTTATGCTGATCACAGCATCGGATGGGTCGCGAGACCCAAGCACGGGGACAACTTCATCAGAAAAGGAAAATGTAAGCAGCACTCTGAATTTTTGAGGCACGCGGCTAATATATGTAACAGTCAAGAAAGTAAGTTGCCGCCCGTCTATATATAAAATTTGAAGGAGCGGAGCGTCGTCATTCCTCGGCGAGCTGCGATGTGGCCGACATCTCCGTAATTGGGTTGGGTTCCACATTGCGACGATCGCATCGTCAATGGCTTAGCATTCGCTAACAGCCCTACGAGACGACCCTCCACCCCACCAAAGCATGAGATATGAGCGGAATGCTGACAATCCTTTCTTCTTTAGGCTTCCAACATGAACTTCGCGCTGCATATTTCGTGCATGGTCGAAGAGCGCTTATCTCTAATCCAACGACCAGTCGACTGGACTCAAGCTGATGAGGCTCAAGCCTACGAGAGATGCTTGAAAGAAGCGCTCGAGGAAAACGGCCGGGCCTGGGCTGATGGCAACATCCGCGTTGGAGACTATATTCTGCTCAGTATGTGAGCCCTTGTTTGTTTTGGCATATTTAAACTGACAAAATGCAGTTGATTCTGATACCCGTGTTCCTGCTGATTGTCTCCTGGATGCATGCTCTGAAATGGAGCAATCGCAAGAAGTTGGCATCATGCAATTTTCTTCTGGTGTCATGCAAGTTGTCAACACCTACTTTGAGAACGGTATCACTTTCTTCACCAACCTAATTTACTCCGCCATTCGATACACTGTTTCCAACGGTGATGTTGCTCCGTTCGTCGGACACAACGCCATTCTGCGCTGGGCTGCTATTCAGCAAGTCTCGTACACAGATGAGGATGGATACGAGAAATTCTGGTCTGAGTCTCACGTGTCTGAGGATTTCGACATGTCTCTTCGTCTGCAAGTCAATGGCTACACCATCCGTTTGGCTGCCTGGGCTGGCGAGGGATTCAAGGAAGGTGTGTCGCTTACTGTGTACGATGAACTGGCTCGTTGGGAAAAATATGCCTATGGCTGTAACGAGCTTTTGTTCCACCCGATCCGCAAGTGGATCTACAAAGGCCCGTTCACCCCACTGTTCCGCCAATTTTTGTTCTCCAACATTCGATTCACATCTAAAATTACCATTGTCTCCTACATTGGAACCTACTACGCCATCGGCGCTGCCTGGATCATGACAACTGCCAACTACTTCGCCATCGGTTGGTATAATGGTTACTTGGACAAATACTACGTGGATTCATGGAAAGTGTGGTTCTCTATCATCATCGTGTTCAACGGTCTCGGAAACATTGCTCTTGCCGTCATGCGATACCGCATTGGCGAGAGAAGTCTCCTGTACTCGCTCTTCGAAAACTTCAAATGGACCTTCATGCTGGCCATCTTCCTGGGCGGTCTGTCTCTGCACGTGTCGCAAGCTCTGCTCTGCCACATGTTCGAGATCGACATGACCTGGGGCTCGACATCCAAGGAAGCCGAGTTCAGCAACTTCTTCATCGAAGTGCCCAAGGTGCTGAAGAAGTTCAAGTTCTCCATGCTCTTCTCCATCATCGGCATAGTCGGCATGATCGTGCTCGCCGTCGCGCCGTTCGTGCCCTACGACTGGATGATCAAGGACTTCGTCGCCATTCTCCCCATGGCTACCGTCACCGCCAGTCACTTGCTCCTCCCGCTCGCGCTCAACCCAGCGCTGATGACCTTCTCTTGGTAAAACCAGTCTTTACCCGCATTTGAATAAGCTATCAAAGTTTTGTATATGAACTTCCTAATCAAGTTGGAGATATGGCTGCGGTTTAATTGTTAATGCCAGCAATCACATTACGGCACGGCACACCTCGTTGAATTTTGAAAGCAAATCAAGCAAGCAAAAAAGATTTGGATTTCAAGTCAAGTCAGGAAGGTGCAATTCATTCTCTAGGCGCAAACACGCAGCGACTTTTCCGCATTTACAGCATAAACACTCCTTCATTTAATTCTAGTAATGGGGGTGGCAACAATGGAGTTTTTTATGCGCGCGCGAATATAGATGGGGTGACACTGGTTCTGGAGGCTAGGCGGGAGAGGGATGTGTAACTAGATGGATGATCTCGAACCCTCCTTTCAGATAACGAATTTCCTTGCAAGAGGCCTGCCTACCCTTCACTTTGGGCGGAGTTATAGTACAGACAAATATTAATATTCTATACTACTGCTCTTACTGCTTGCTGTGTTTTTGAGTCTTGAATCTGGGTGATTGTGAATGTGGATTGTGACTGTGATTGTGAATGTGGAAGGCACGGCAGGAAGACCCTTCCCGCGTCTGCATTCTAGACTGGACTGGCGGTGAGCTGGAGGTGGAGTGAGGCTGATGGGAACGTGGCCAGCGCATTGCATCTTGTATGCATGGCGGCAATATAACTTGGTGAGAAGAAGTTATCCCGCGTAGTCAGCCAGCCTGCTCATTACTAGAATAGATCGATGCGTCTTGAGGCTGATCGTGCACGTGGCTGCATTATCTCGTGGCACAGCTGTAGATTAGGATGTGAGTACCTAGAGAGCTTTACTTTTTATCTTGGGGGCACGATACAAATACAGAGATTGATGGGTGGTGTTGAGGCTGACAGCGTCACGCGTGGCACGTTGATGAGATTGAGGATTAGATTGTGATTGTGATTGGGATTTTGTTTTATTTTTGATTATCTCGGGGAGAAGATACAGATGCAGAGATAGATAGGAGGAGCAATACCCAATTTGGACCTTGTATCACGAGGAGGCACGTGTGACGAGGACTGGAAATTTTGCTTTTTCTACCAAGGAAAACTGAATAGATACTTGATAATTGCTGCAACTGGTTTAGTTCAATAGTTCAGATGATATTTCCATTTTCTGAGTAGAGGTTGAGGAGACAGCTGTGCACTGCATGCATAATGCAGTAGATATGCACGCGTGCATAATGTTGGCAATGGTTCCATAGTGGTGGGTTTATGGAACACGCGAGACGTGTTGTGCATTTCACTAGCAGCTTGGGATATCAATAGTGTACGAAGGAGGCGGCTTGATATGTGAGGGAGGTGGAAGTTGAGGGAAGGGCCAGTCTCCGTGCTTGTGAGTTCCAGCTGCGCCCAGAAGGGAAACTTACACAGGAGTGTTTGTTGGCTTGGACTTAGAGGGTATTCAGAATGCCCCCTTGGCGGATGCTACACGCGGGCCTGAGATTGTTTCGTCGAAGGGGCGCAAGTGCTCGCTGCTGACAATGACATTTCTTTGACGGTGCATGCTTTCTGTAACATCGTGAGCATGGGCGTTCGCCGAGTGTTGGTCCAGATGGCATTGGCCTAAACGGGGCGGCCGTCTAGGGCAGAACGGGAATAACCTCCTGGGACCATAGCGCATTTCTCGGAAGGGAGTAGTTTGTCAAGATAGATAATGCTGGATTTGAGGTACGGAGTCCAGCTGGATACGGTGGGAGTACCACTATCTCGTGTCCCGAGAAACGAAACGTGAGGTCGTCGGCCTCCGCACGTTTACACGAGGTGCTCAGATGGCTGCTCAGATGCAGATGAGATGCCGGTGCGTGCACAAAGGCAATTGTAGCAATCTCAATAAAATTAAGCCTGAGAGCCCGGACGCAAGGTGTGGTGGAGGCCGCCGTACCCATGAGGGCATCGTATCTTGTGCCTAGCGGCAGATCTCCCACAGGGGACTAGGACTAGGTAGGCACCCCTCCCCACTGGGATACGGGCTGGGATGTCCCAACACGGACCAAGAAAATGGCGTTCGGCGGTTTGGTTGCAGATTGAGACCCTGCCGCCGTGGTGGCGCTGACCCCTGGCCCCGAGTCCACCCTCTCGTACTATCTCCACCATTCACAAGCCCTGCTGCAAGTGTTGCCAGCGCTGCCCTTTGGCCCCCATCTCGTCCGTCTCCCCCCTTCCCCCCACCCTGCTCAGTGCTCACCCTGCCAGTGCTGCCACTACTTTCTAGTACTGTATCCACACCAACCTACCCTGGCCAAAGATAGCAAGCTCGGCAGGGTCCGTTTCCCTGCCCCTGCCCCTGTCCGCCCCCTTTGAGCGGCAAGAGCCAACCAGATTCAGCCGGGCACTCTTGCATGCCAAGCTTAGGGCCAAAAAGTCCGCGATGGCGTTTATGAAGCTGTACCTTTTTTCCTACCGTCCAGCGTGTGTCTGTCCTTCGAGGCGTTTGTGCAATTGTTGTCGATAATTCTTTCGCTGTTGGATACTTGCATCCTTTCCTGTCGTTATATTCTTACGCCGTAATATATACTCAACCCCTCGTTTCCGCCCTCCTTCACTACCTGTTCCCCGCCGTGAAGATTCTACGAAGATGAGAAGTCAGAGCTGGAGGCAGGCCGTCGCGGCGGCATTGGGCTTCGTCCTGGCTGGGACGAATGCGCAGACGGGCTCGCTGACCGACCTGGGGACTTTGCTTTCTGGGCAAAAGAACTTGACGACTTTCTACAGCTTGATTCAGGTACGTGGTGTTACTGGACGAAAACGTTCGGCATTGGAGTTGGACGGGGAGCAACCTTGATCTGCGAGATTTTCTTAATGATTCTGGAGGGTCTTCCGATATGGTTTCACAAGGTGATAGATCACCATCAACTCAATGGATTGATTTTGGGGCGCGGTTGCATCGTTTGAACGTGTGATGGCGGGAACAGAAGCTGACTTGTCATTTTACAGAAATATCCTCAGATATTACTGCAACTGCCTTCATACCAAGGTGTTACTGTATGATTCAATCCCCATGTTCTTTGAACTTGCAGCTAAAGTTATGGCAGATTCTGGCGCCCAGTAATGATGCCTTCAACAAAATTCCATACACAGAACTCAACCAAGCGTTCGCGAACAACGACCAAGATGTTATCACCAACGTCCTGGAATATCACATCCTCCAAGGATCGCGGACAGCTGCTCAATTGGTGCCTGGTACGCCAGAGTTTATACCAACCTTGTTGACAAATAAGGCATACAGTAATGTTTCTGGTGGCCAAAGGGTACAGAATGTTAAGCAGGCTGGAAATGTTGTGGTGTTTGTTAGTGGACAGGGAAGCAGAAGTACCTTGACACAAGCAGTGAGTGTTTCCCAATTGATTCCAATATTTGTGAAATGAAATAGCTAACAATTCTTAGGACCTCGCGTTCAATGGCGGAGTAGTTCAAGTCATTGACTCGCTATTGATCCCCCCTTCTAACCTCACCCTGACAATGAATACCTTCAATATCACGGCTATGGAAGGTGCGCTCTTCCAAGCCGATAAGTTTGACGAATTCTCCAACATGGCAAATGTCACCATCTTCGCGCCCCAAAACGACGCCTTCCAAGACCTAGGCCCCGCCATTGCCAACCTCACAGTGGAAGAACTCGCCAGCGTCATGGACTACCACCTCGTCCCCCAAGTAGTTTACTCCACCGGCCTCACCAACGGCACCAAATTCCTCACCCAGCAAGGCGAGAACATCACCATCCTGCACGACGGCAACAACCTCTACATCAACTCCGCGCAGCTCCTCACCGCCGACATCCTCTGCGCCAACGGCGTCATCCACATGATCGACAACGTGCTGAACCCGCAAGGCCCCGGCGCACAACCCAACCCAGACATCGGCCAGCAGGGCCCCGTCTTCGCCTCTGCATCAGAGCTCAGCACCCTCC
>QGMK01001261.1:0-11567 GCA_007825345.1 Lachnellula suecica | reverse complement strand
AATTTATTTTAAATTTTATTTTAAAAACTTTTTTTTTAATTTTTTAAATTAAAATATATTTTATATAAACTTTAATAATTATATTATAAGCTTTAATATATTTTTAATTATCGTAGGGCAAGCAAGATTGCGATACGAGACAAATAAAGCAGTTAATATAAACGCTTGATTTGTAATTTATCAAGCTCTTATAAAAGATAGATTCGTAAAGAATAAGCAGGGTATAAGATTAACGGACTTATACTACGCCAAAGTGAAAGTACGAATTACCAAAGATAAAGAATAAGAAGCGTGTGTGACCTACAGATTTCAAGACTTGCCAGGAATACTCGTAGCAGGGGCGCGTACATATTCCAACCGAAAATATTCATCATGCGGGACAAAAGGCAAGATGAATGGCTGGAGTGACGTACACGAAAAGGAGCCAATATCATGAACAGGCGGGCTTGCGGCGCGAGACCAATGAGACAGACGATATCGGGATCTACTCTTCAATATTCATAACGGTACCAGAAATTAAGAACAAGGCAACCAACTCATACTTGCCATAAATATTCGGAGCAGGGGCACGTACATTGAGCTATGCCAGAGATGGTCAAGGATCAGCTGCTGTTGGTAGGGCTCGCATGAAAATGGCACAATATCATTTGCTCGGTTAAAAGCTTCAAGCCCCCTATTCAGATCTATAAGCAAGGGAATATCACGTGTAGGCATATAAATATCATTGGTATGTAACTTGTAAGTGCAAGACAAACGATTCCCACTTCAGATTTACTACGTTTACAATCTTTAACTCACCATGCCTACCTACGTTATCACAGGAACTTCCAGGGGATTGGGAGTAAGTTTAACCGAACGTTGCCCTGACTTAGCTTGACTGACACTCTTCTCCATTAGTACGAGATACTTCGCCAGACTTCAAGCGATCCAAATAACACCATCATCGGTCTTGTTCGAGACAAAGCCTCTACCGAAAAGAAAATATCGGAAGAGCTGAGTGACCGCAAAAACATCCACATTTTCTCTGCAGATGTCACCAGTTATGACGATCTCAAAGTATGTAACTCTCTTCACAATCTGCCAGAAGCTTTCACTGAGCCAAAATTCAGAAAGCAGCCGAGGATACTGCCGCTGTCACCGGCGGGAAGGTCGACTACTTAATTGCCAACGCCGGTTACAAGAGCACCTTCGATCCTTTCGACCCCATCGGAGTCCTGTACGCCCTCCCAATTTCCCCGAAACTAGTACAGGAAGGTTAATAATCGAAATAGAGACACAAACGACCCAATGGGGCTTACCGCCGACATGCACAAGCTTGTCGACGTCAACGTCATTGGCAACATTCATTTCTACACTGCCTTCATCCCCCTTCTGCTAAAGGGTACCGTCAAGAAGGCCATCTGCATCACCACCGGGATGTCAGACATCGATACAGTCAATTCTCTCGGAATAGATACCGGAGCTCTGTACTCCATCTCCAAGGCCGCTATGAACATGGTCACTGCCAAGTTCAACGCTCAGTACAAGAGCGATGGTGTTCTCTTCCTTGGCATCTGCCCGGGAGTGGTGGATGTGGGCGATGTGGACTATGCATCATGTATGAACAACTTCTCATGCGTATTTTTGTTTTGCAAATCAGTCCCTAACAGATTATCTCTCGTAGTGACCCCTCACCAAATGGGTGCAATGCAACGTCTCATGGGTAAGTTCTCGACATATGCACCACATTTCCAGGGTCCTACCACGCCAGAAGCCTCCGTTAAGGATGTCATCAATGTTTGGGAAAATGCCAGTGTCGAGAGGAGTGGCGGGGATTTTATCTCTCATTTGGGTAGCAAGCAATGGCTTTGATCTGTAGGCACAGTCCAGTGTTGCCCTTCATAGTTCTCCGGGGAATTGGTGCGTAATTATACTAGCTAGCTTTCGTTGTTATGAAATATGATTATAGGTCAACAAAGTACTGGCATCTCAGTGAAATGACTTAATCCGGAAGGCAAACATGTAGCGGGTTTTAGGGGCCGACATAGGTATCATACCAGATCTGAGGGAGTCTTGGAAGCTTAAAGCTACCCCTCACCATTCGATGCACCTCGACATATGTGTCCAGCTTGTTGAGAAACACCTTCATCAAAACATGATTGGTATTCAACATCCTGTTCATAACACTAGAATTTCCACCGCACAACTTCCCATAAATTTCTCCTTACGCGAAACAAGCCGGCTCCGCACACCGGCTCATCGCGGCACTCAAGCCACCCCAATAACCTAAAGTCCCATTGCGTCCATCGCCAAGGTCATTCTGGCCCCAAACACCCTCAAGTATAACCCTAACATGCCTGAAAGAGCGCGCGCCCACTCTGCCCTCAGTCCGCAAAATGAGATCCAAAATCCCCCCACGTTGGCAGTCCGTCTTCGCCTCGCAGCCCAAGATGAAGACAGGAAACTGCCGCTCGCAGAAGTCCATGCATGAGAGGATATTGAAGCCTTTGTCAATCCGTGCTTGTCTCTTTGGGGGCTGGTCGTCGAGGATAGGACTTGATAGTCGGTGAAGGTAGATCGACGTTGCGAGGACAAACACCTCGTCCTCGGGACTTTCCATTGCGGTACTTCTGATTCTCCAGTCTAGAATTTTGAGATGTTTTTTGTGATCGTCTGAGATCTTGGCGGCAGTCATGTCCCCCGGCAGCGCATCGTATATCTCTGACAAGAGGCCGAGAATTGGCTCGGTTGCGGGTGTAGCATAGGAGACCTGAGAGGTTCTTAGAATATTGTACGTTGTAGCAGGCTTTTGAGGCTTACTTCATAGGAGATTTTCGAGGGAATCAAGGGGACTTCGGGCTTCTGTGCCCAGTGTCGAAGAGTAAAACGAGTCATGATATCATTGTAACAGACCCAATCCCGCAGACACTCGATATCTGCCCTATCGTGGATGATCTGGTTGATGTTTACCGCACTGATTAATTTCTTCACCCCACAAATGTAACTCGTCCAATCGCCAGAAGTGGTGGAACACTTGTGTATCTGGTGGCCAGTTCAGCATTTGAGAAATATTCAAAGGGAGTCAGTCTAAGAAAGGGTGAAGATTGTACCTCAAACGAATACAGCAGCATACCAGAAGCAACATGCTGGATTATTTGGTCAGCGTCGAGCTCTACACCTTCGGAAGCAACTGCCAAAGCTTTGAGCGCCGAAACCTTTAGCTCCAATGCTTGTGCTTGGAGCCCGTAACGGTGAAGTGACGAAAATGCAAGCAGTGACCTTAAAAGTGCAGTAGCAGAAGGTGTATCGCTCGATAAGGACATACGAAGCAGGAAACTGCTAAGGTCAGAAGGACGACGCTTGAAGGTAGCTAGTGCATGAACAGCGGAGCTGTGAACTATTGTTGGAAACTATCAACTCTAAATTCCACTACTCTTTGTCAATGCGAGTTTCTTACAATGATCAATCAGGTCGAGATCCCCAATCTCGATTTTTTGCGGGCTCCAGGGAAGGCATAAGCCAAATTCTGGTGGCGCAATCGCTGAGGCGCGTTAATTTTAACAATGCCGCTGCAGTCTGTTCAGAAGGCAACTGACTGCTGGCCCCAAGTCTCGAGCTTATTATGCGATAGTGCATCTCAATATCCCAAGGGGAAATGTTAACAAAGCGAGATTCGGATGTGTAGATGCTACCCCCTGTGGCCCAGTTCGTGGGCGACTTTCCTAAAATAGCACGTCGGTTGTCATTTGCGGGCCAACGAAGCCGAAGACCAGGAGTAATCTGCTCCATCTCATATAGTAGTCACTGCTTTTGGCTGAGGATGCGATAAATCAGGGCTACCAGACTCTGATGTTGGTAATCAGCAATGTGACCAGTATAAGCGCTAAGCCTAAACATGACATTGCCTGCACGTCTTGCTAAAGTCACAAAAATTCAGAAATCCCTGTTGAATTACTGTCATTGTATATTCTTACCATTTTGCGCTATACGTAGCTATCCATCCAGCGACATAACAAAGGTGCAAACCAGGTCACGTAGAAACACATGGGCCGATATTTACGGTCACATCAATGGGGGACCAACTTCTCTCTTTACCTACAGAACAACCTCATACCATAAAACTGAGCCATAGTACTCAAGTACCTGTGAACCAAACAGCAAGTAGAAACTGTTAGGCGAGGTTGCCCATTTCGGGCAGACGGATTTGTATATTCTTGAATGCTCCTGTTGTTCCTGACGCAGAGTAACTAATCTTGGGAATATAAATTGAGAACGAAAACTAAAAACTCAATCAACCGAAATATCTAGCCTCGGGTGGTAAATTCAAGGGATCTGAACGGATATAATGAGAACTTTCCGGGTGGGTGTTGAGTGCTTGGATGTTTGGGGTGGCCTTGGACCCAAGTGTAAGTGCAGAATACACCCGCTCGCTGGAGTCTTCAAGGCTTGAAAATCACAGAGTTGGCAGCACTTTTCATGGCGCCTTCTTGCCACGGATTGGGAGTCTCGAACTCAAGGACAGTCTCGGCCGCCGACATTGAGAGCCTTTGGATATTGCGTCAGTGGAAGTGAACAGTGCACACGCAGGCTGTTTTGGCAGTGACTGGATAGGGAGATGCTAAGCGATACTCCTATGACCCTCCCAACAAAAATTGATCAAATACTAACACACTTATGTCTGGTGAACCTTGTCCACATTCAACTCATGTGCAGACACTTTCCATGTACGTAAAAGCTGTTCGACTCTAAAAATGATACGAGTTGGCCTCCAATGCCTTTGTTTCTCGGAAGTGGGGTAAATGGTACCATATCAAGTCAATCACTCGGTGGTCCAACTTGGCCGCTTAGTCCCAAAATCAACGTCCCGAAATCATCCGTAAAAATACTCTTAGAGGAGAAACTTCCCTAAGAAAAGGTCCTTTTCTCGTCGATCTCATCATCCCCACAATGAAGCGGTGGACATGGTTCCCCAAATCTGTTCCAAGTTGTTGTTTTGATGTTGTTAACCCGAACCCCTCTCCGCCCCGATCTCCCCCCTATTGCTCTGGAAATTTCTCGGGTAATTCGCTGGCAGCCCCCACTCGGGAAAGTTTTAAGGCTGGAGTTCTGGTTGGAACTTGGGAGTAAACAGCAACAGGACCCCGCAACTCGCGGGCCCCTGTGCGATCTTTCCCAGAAGTACGTACATACGTACGACGTCACTTCTCGTAAAAAAACTTCAAGCCGCAACGAGCATAATCCCTTCCGCATCCCACTCTGACAGCTATAATTGAACACGTACGAGGAATATCAAAGGATTCAGACTAGGAATCCCGACAAATGCAACTAGACAGTTTGGAAAGGAACTGAGTCGCTATCTGCTCGTGAGATCTTCGTTGCGACTCGGGTTGGTTGGGTTCAAAGGGCATCAGCTGAGAGGCTTTGGAGAAGCGAACAAAAATGGATGCTTGACACACCAATGATCTACGATCTCAAGTCACACACACACTTGTGATAGACCAGCCTATTACCCGGGAGGACCCTGATTTTCAGGATAGCCAGTGGCGGTGAGCGGCGGACCCTGGCTCTGAACACACTTCTGAGGATATTTCTCGCAGTGTTTCTCTGGCGTTTCGGGGTTCTGGCGCATTGTACGGCATCGGGTCGCGCTTTTGGCTGGAAAAAGCGCATATGCCGCCAGGATAATAGTTGCAGGTGTACGCCAGCGCTTTAGCCTGGGTATGGGTGAGGTGATGTGCATTCAGAGCGCACGGACAACTTGGTAAGATCGAAATAAGGTTTTTCTCGGTGGGGTGGAGGGGTTGTTCGCAGGGGGGAGGCGAGATTTCAAGCATGCCTCCCTCACCGCTACCGCTGTCAGAGAGCAAGTCCATCCACTGGTGTTCGTCATGGCGCTGTGCAACCAGGCCGGCATGTGAAAATATACTGGCGGAGGACACAGCATGTTCCGCCGGCACTCGAGCGCGCATATTTCAAATTTTATTTCGAGCTTTTGGTGTTGTTGTTTCGCCGACTCATCCGATGCTTCACGAGTCACCTGCACGCGCTCGTCGCGGTTTCGCCTCAGATCTATCGTATCGGCCAAACCCCACTCGGGGTCGCAACGGCCAGTGATACATGGGCCAACGCTTTCACCACATGCAGGGCAATCCAAAAGGGTCCTTGACTCCTTGGCCGGCATGGAGGGGCAGAAGGGCAACGCCTCGGTAAACCGCACAGTTGGGGGATTTAACTTTTTTGTTTCAATTGTCGAATTGTAGACTGCAGATTCCGACTGCATGAAGCCATATCTGCATCTGCTGCAGTGAGGTGTCATTGATGCTTTTCCACCGCGCCGCTGACTGGCTGGAGACGTGTCCGATTCTACAGAGTGGAAGGAAGGCCTTTAACTGGCAGGATCCCCTAGGAACAGTAGGAAGGTCATTTACGTTGTCCCAACCGACTGAGCCACCAGTTGCACACGCAAGAATGCGAACGGAGGTCTTTGATAAGCCGAGCAGCTTACTCAGGAGTCGGCCCCTCGAGGTTGCGGGTGCGCGCAGGCGAGAGTAAGGATTGGAAAAGTTTCACCTGACCCGGCGCACGAGGCTGGAGGCTGAATCCATTGTCTTGTATATGGTCATGCTGGTGGCTGAGGATTGCAAGTGATAATGTGACTCCGAGTCTCTTGGGGTCAGCACTGGCTGTGTATGGGTGGAAGGGTACAGGGAGAGATAATCCAGCGAGCACTGTAGCCGACAGGTATGTTACCATCCAAGCTGGACGCAGCGGCGGTGAGGGAGCATATTTTCACGATGGTGTTGTGAAGAGCGTGAACGGTCGGCGGTCAGTGATTTGGGCGGCTGTGGGCGACGAGGGCATCGCGGGGGTTGAACGAGAAGGGATGCTCGGGGCCCTGATTGGGCGTTTGAATTTAAGATGGACAGCCTCTCGAGCCTTTCTTGCGCGGCTGGCATATCGAACCCTCGCTGCAAGTGGCCGAGTGGAGGGCAATCTCAGGCATGGAGGGGTGCCCTGCAGGCGCTATGCAGTGAGAACCCTTGCCGCTGCAGGCGTAGGTGGGAATAGGTGGGAAGAGGTGGGGTCTAAAGTTTCTAAACACTTCTCAGTTCGCAGCATCAACAGCGCCATCGCGTCAATTAAATTGGCACCATGTAGAGACGTGGAGACCATGTACGGGACTGTAGATCTGATCTGTGAATTCCTCCGTGCCCAAAACTAGAGACGCGGCGAGGAGCGACGACGACCATTCCTGCCGGCACGCTGCAGGATGGGATAAACGTTGGTTGTGATCACGAGAAAGGCCCCCCCGCCCTATTGACGAAATGACGGAACATTAAAGTGTGAATTGAAGGAGCGTGAACACAGTAGTCGAACATGAGGAGCATATGTGTATTTACGTCTTACTCTTCTCTCATCTATTGGATCTTTTCTCAGGCTCCAAACCCTTATTAGCCAGCGAGCCAGCCTCGCGCGTACCATGATCTTTCCTGCTCTCTGCATCCGATCAAATTGCTCCCTCCGTGCTGCCTCTGCCTATCAAACAACCATAGACCACATCTCATACCGCATCCATCCCACCAGGAGTCAGGACCCTCCACCCGCTCAGTAGCTTCTACGTTTTAGTACCAGTCAGTATCTAGCTCGCCGCCTCTGCTGATTCACAACACCTGCTGCCAGCCTCACAAAGTTCTCGCACCGCAAAATACTAGATAATACACTCGGCTTCCACCACACCTTCGTTGCTCCCATTGATTACCCTCCACTCCTACGGTCCAGCACAGCACTTTACTGTTCTGTGCGTGCCGACCCTGCACGGGCAAGCCCCCGACAAGGAAAGACGTCGAAGAGTGGGGAGATTTCAGCATTGCATGCGCTGCACCTGCGGGTCTCGACAAACCAGACGGCCGTACTGGCCTATGCATATCACCCGTCCCATCTATTGGCACAACCGCGTTTCCCTTGCGATCTGAGGCCAGCGGCAGAGTCTTCTCTTGTGGGCGGCGCCATCTTTAACTGAAGCCTCCTTTTCGTTTTCGTCGTGGAAGTTTTGGCTCCAGTGTCGAGCGCGCGAGCTGTGTTGCTCTCGGTGCCCAGCACCACCACGATAAGAAGTGTTGGAAAAGGTACGTCTGTACGCCCTTGCCTGTCCCCTCCTTCGTACAACGTCTCATCTGCATTGCAAGAAGTCTGCAATCTCATATGCATGCAGCCGTCGTGGACGAGACAGAGAGTCCGCGGATGGAAGTCTTTGCGCAGTCGCCCAGGGAATCGTCCGGACTCGACGCTCTGAATCTCTGATGTGCTGCCATTCAATCCCATTCTCTTCTCTACTGCTTTTTTAGTTTGACTCGCGACCGCTCACACTTTAGTGTCACCAGTAGATCGCTATTCGTCCCTCCTTCGGCAGAGTTGTACGACGTCCCTACGACAATCACCCCATTCGAGATACAGGCGACGGTTAGCCACTTTTAAAGATATTCGTGCCGCGGAAAGGCTACAGACTTGGCTACTATTCACGTTGACCACATGTATCCTTAATGATGGACACTGAGGATGGGCAGTTCTTCATAAAGGTCAGCAAACAAACATATCCCCGGGTCTGCCCTTTTCCCTTTTCCCTCGTGCTGATGGAGTGCGTTCAGAACCTTGCACAATTTGTGAGAACACACGAGAAGGCTCTCGCAAATGCTCTTCAATTACGGCGTCAACAAACCCCCAAGAATGGCCAAAATGTGCCAGGGGCAGTTGGGACCTCCGGAACGCCAGAGTCGCCTACGACTATAAGCCAACCCTCTGCATCTTCTTCCTCAACGTCGAGTACACTTGCAGCGGCCCTCTCCCTACCATACCTTACCTTCGCCTCCCATAACATCAAGCCCGCGAAACTTGCTTTGACCTCCCACCACCTCTTCTATCTCCTCTCTCGATTCGAAGATCTTGGCATAGCTGTTGGGCCTATGAATATACGGTTAGAGAACCTGCATGCAGAAACCACGGCAGCCAACTATGTCTCCTTTTTGGGCCAATCCCAACGACCCAAAGGTCGCGGATCGGATAGTGGCTCTATTCACTCTGTGTCTAGTGTGAGAAGTGTAATGTCTGGCATGTCGAGTCTTTGGTCAAACTTTGGCCTAGGCGCGGCAGCATCTGCTGCAAAGACTGAAAAGCAGAAGGCAGCTCTTGAAGCGGACCTCAAGTATCTGTATTCATCCTTCACCAAAATTCCATGTCTTAGACTTGCCCCAGATCGACGAGCCAGATTAATAGAGGGTTATGAGGAATTCCCTTTCGACTCGGCAGTCCCTCTATATGCGTTCAAGAATCTTGGTGCTTTGGAAATCAGTGACATCGACTTCCGATCTTTCTTTGGCTGGGACAGGCTGGCTGATCAATTGAGATCACTAACGGTCAAGCGTGCAGGAATCGACGATCCAGCAGACATCCTCATAAGCATTGTGCTCGATGATATGGACAAGCGGCGGCGTCGTTCTTCGAAGGCCCAGATGTCTCCAACAACAACTTGGGTGACATCTTCGAGTCCGAAGAGAAGTCCAACTATGCCACACGCAGAATTGGTGAAGTCCAACTCAGCTCCCGGCTCACCAGATCAGAGTAGTCACATAGACGATGATGACCTTCGGACTGCCTCGTTGATGCGGTCAGGCTCAGAAGGTACAAAATCTCCTACCAAGGGAAGACCTAGAAGCAACTCTCCAGCTCGACCAACAAGCTCACGGACTGGCTCTGCACACGGACATGGGCACTTGAGAGGATCTTACAAGGTGAAGAGGTCTGGCTCTGGCAGTTCGCACTCGAGCGGATCGGAGGGTTGGCACAATTCACGAGGAAGCTCTTCGAATTTACTTTCCATGGGCATCATGCCGTCTTCAAAGTGGAGGTTCCTCAAGCATCTCAGTCTCGCTGACAATGGCCTTACCTCGATATCTGCAGACAGCCTAGCGCCATTAGCCAACACCCTCCATTCCCTCGACTTATCTTCCAATCTCTTCCAGCAGATACCTGATTGTTTGGCTTCCTTGACGGCTCTACGAGCACTCAACTTGTCGAATTGTATGATCAATTCGCTGCATTCCCTGACACGAAACCCTCTTCCTGCCATTTCAGCCCTCAACCTCAGATCCAATCGACTTATCTCTATCGCTGGTGTGGAACGATTATATCCTCTGGAGAGACTCGACTTGAGGGACAATAGGATGACAGATCCCACGGAACTTGCACGATTGACGGGAATTCCTGATCTTCGAGAAATCTGGGTCTTAGGGAACATTTTCGTCAAGACACATAGCAGTTACCGAGTGACCATCTTCAATCTCTTCCGGAAAACTCCTGGCTATACAGAGGACATCATCATTGATACATATGGACCTGGATATAGTGAAAGACGGCAGTTGGCCGAACGCGTTGCCGAGAAGCCAAATGTGCCTGTGGTCAAAACAGCGCCAGATTACGGCATATCTTCAGTAAATGTAAACAAACCTATCATCGAGTACCTCCCTACTCATGAGCCAGCGGTACTTCGCAAAGAGCGGCCTCAGCCTACCGCAATTACGAGTGAGGTTCATTCAAGCTCGACTAGTCGACGGAGAAGAACGCCAAAGCGGAGGATCGTAGATCTTTCAACCTCAGAAACATCTCCCAGCAAGCAACCCCCTGCGGTTCCCTTCCCAATGGAAGAAGCGGCCACTGCCGCTCCAGGCTCGGGTGTTGCCTACAATATGAGCCCCGAACCATCGCCTCGAACAGTACCTTCACATGTGCCATTTGAGCCTCGAGCTCCAGCCGAAGTTCCGCGCATTGACACCACCGTTGTCCCTCGCCTACCTCCTATCCAAACAGTATCGTATGAGTCGCCACTTGTCAAACCACAGCCTAGCAAAGAGTCTCAAGACTGGAAAGTTGGCGGTGAGCTATACCGGAAAAAACTGGAAGCGTTGCGTAATGAGGTTGGTAATGGCTGGCTCAGTGTTCTGAGCGAAGAAGGCTGGGAAGCACAAAAGAACGCCCAAGCTCAGGGCTTTACCGCCGCAGATTTCAGTCCTGCGAGCACGATGAGGTCGAGTCCAACCACCACTCGAGCCAGTAGTCAACAAACCATACATAGCGGTCGCACCCTTGGGTGACCTCCGACCACATAACATTATTTACTTTCAAAAGTGAACATTGCAGCTTCAGGGTACATGCATGTTCTTGGCGACGAACAAAATTCATTTGTCGCATAGGGAGGCTGTTCTTATACCCCTGTCTCACGAAGTGGCAGTGGCGGTGCGACCGCGATCCACTCTCCTCCTCTTCTGAGACTTTGCATTTGCAACTGCGGCATCTTTCTACATACTGTCTTTTCGCGTTCTCTCTGCATCAGCATAGCGTATGGGTCGGAGGGTCATCATCTGGAATCTTTTTCTGCGTACTCGTGTCCGTCATCTACCGTTCTTGCATGCTAGATCATGCCTTGCCAGCTGGGTGTAGATGTTTGTCCTTGTTTTTCCATCAAGAAAATGAAGAGAAGGTTCTAGATCGAAGCAGAGGTTGTGTGTCTTGGGTTCTTTTTTTTTCTATGAGGAAGG
>QGMK01001260.1:0-11582 GCA_007825345.1 Lachnellula suecica | reverse complement strand
ATTTATTAATATATTTTATTTCGACCTTTTAAATATTTTTAATATAATATCGAAAAACTTTAATTATAATATTTTAAAACTTATTTTAACACGCGTATTAATTATATTTTAATAGAGAAATAATAAAAGCGAGCTATTATTTGAAGATTTAATTAATAATAAAGTATAGCTCTCTATAAATTATACCGATACTAATATTATAAGTTTTATTGCACCTGGTACTAGGTCAACCTCAGGCAACCCTAGAATGATGATTGCAACAGTCAAAGCGGATCTACTTAAAGGCGACTCGATGATAAAGGCCTGCATTACAGATATAGATTGGCACACCGTGTTGCAACACTGCTTTCGGGTCTACTTTCGGATACTGCTAACACCGAAGATAGCGCCGTTCTGCGATCGCTATATTAATCCCATTGTAAAACGGAAACTGGAAACTAGCAATATATTTGCCGATCTTCTTATCTAGAAGATTAAACGCTCTCATTCCCATATATTTAATTCTCTTTATTGTTAAATATATTAGGGTGGCAAATATTGCAAGAAAGCGCCTCTTTCCCGGGCGTCGGAATCAATAAAGCTGTTCCAAGCGACACAGGATCCCTAGTCAGCGAGAAATATTATAAGATTCTTGTTTGTACTTATCTGCACTATAAAAGAACATAGAGCTCACCTCATTACCTCCTCTGTCATCTTCCTCACATTAAAGTATTTCTCAACCAAAATATTTATCTTATGCACCAAAACGCAATCCGGGTAGACAAAATACCTAATCGCACGCGCCATATATTTCAAGGAAGCGAAAAAGAAATATAGACCTCAGCAGCGTTCCAGCTGTCTCTTTTGGAAAACCCTGCCGCTCCAGGTCCCCTGTGTGCTTCCTGAACGGCAAATACTTTGATACGATACCTACAAATCGTTCTTGTCATGGGCTGCCTTGGAAACTGTGACTATCCAAATTTGCTGGCATAGAGAGCTTCCCACAGCTCCACCAGCCAAGCATCCCCACGACGTCACGAGAGTTTCGGTACGGCACGACCTGAGATGTAGTCCTAATTGGGAACCAATACGGTATAGATCTTACACCACCGAGATCTTCCTCATGCTTGAAAAAAGTGCAGCCCTTTTTTTGTAAAAGGGTTGTTCTTAAAGAAGAAGATGGGGCGAGCACCTTCCATAACAGTTTCTCGTCGCCATCAATATAGCTATTAACCGACTATCTGGTACTCTCGACCGTCAGTGATGATTCCTCAATAATCAGACTTTCTAACTTTCTAAAGGGTCCACAACCCTCCTAGTGCTATGCTTTCCCGAGCTTGCCATACCCTTTTTTCGCAAAAGGGTTGGGTTTTGAACAGAGGATCGGATTCAATGCGCCATTAGTTGCGAAGACAGACGCGAAGCGGATTGTGGTGAGAAAGGCAGCTATTGTGAGCGCTTCATATTCTCGGTAACGACAAAGCAAATGAATCTCATTTTGCCTTTCAAAAATTCTTCTGGTTCCACCGTCGATGACCTGGCGGCGATGAATGAGGGGTTGTGGAACCAGAAGAATTTCTGAAAGGCAAAATAAGATTCATTTGCTTCGTGGCCGAAATTAGTGAGTTTTTCACCTATCCAATTCCATCTGGGGTCATTGTATAAAATTATATCTTATTGCAAGGTCTTTTTTGAAGTTCTTCCCATCTCTAATGTGCAAAACTGATCCGGGCTAATGATTGCTAGTCGAGAGGGATGGAACATCAACACTCGAAATCCGTTTGAAGTGCGAAGACATGCGAGGAAGGAATTGCAAACTCGGGCACGAATTGCCAAGAGAGACGCAAAGCGAATGGCTGTACGAAAGGCAGCTGCTGTGAGTGCTTTGGAGTCTGAGCAGGGGCCAATTTCTGAAGTCGTCGATCAACTTCCCGTGGAAGACACAGTCGACAGCTTCGACAGCAGTACGGCGCGCGCGCTTGTGATGCGAACGCAAATGGATTCTACGCAGGCAGTGCGTAATGAGATTGAAGCAACGCTGTGGTGCGCTTTGCAGGTTGATCTGACAGTGGCAACGTCTGAAGAGTTAGCGGTTATGTTAAAGCACGCGCGAGAGTGCTTGTGGATTGGAAGCTCTGGAAATGCATAAATACCGGGAAAGTGATGGACATCCGCAGAAAGAAGAAGATTGAGGAATTCAACGCCACGCTGGAAGCGCGAGGCAGATTGATCGTACAGGGGCAACGGATCAAGAGTTGGATTTCATGTATAAGCATACACAAGAATGCTTAGGGAAGGGAAACTTTAGAAATGCGTGATGTTGGATGGAAATTTGTGATGAAAGGATCATGGAAATTCTAGTGTGGATGTCGCCAGCTTAAAGTCCAATACTCAAGCCTGAGCAAACCTGCCCAAGTGCTTCATTGCTACAAGCTCTTCAAGACCACCGTCGAGGGTCTTGGAAATGTCCATGATAGGCAAGACATACCGTTGGACCTCAAGTACAGCATCATTAATATCGCGATGGGGTCAATGCGCCATTACGAGCCTCGAATTGTTGGAGCAGATGAAGGAAGAAATGGTGTCTAGAAAACAGGAAACGCTGTCTCTGGATCAGGATCAGAGCGTGAAGGAGGTCAGGGAAATGGGCATAACTCAAGCTCATATCAAACAACAAATGCTTATCAGATATGAGTCGGAGGATTATGAGGATATCCTGTAACTGTCAGAACTGTCGGGCCAAATTCTGGACCTCAACCCCGGAAAATACAACACGACTACAGTCAAGCGGCTTCGTTGCCAGAATCCAATCGGAACATCCGGGGATACTAAGTCAATGGTGGTATGATCTATGATGAGCTGGTAGAGCAAGATCGTTTGTTCGAAGCAAATCCAATCATATGCCACACAGTTCTACTCGAATACTACTCAGCGTTCTCCGATTAATCGCTCTACGGAGGATTTACAGAGGCTGCACAAGGGGCTATCAAGTTCAACTTGCCGGTAGATGACGAAACTATGTCCGGGCGCCCTTCCGGTAGTGCTAGAAATGGAACAGACAATGTGCTTTCTTCCACAGATTATATTGGGCTTGGCTGAGGAGGAGGTTTTTGCGAATCGATCAGGACCAGTGGAGCCAGGACTGTTTGTCTTAAGAATTGAAGACGTTCTGCAGAAGATTTCCGTCACGACTAGCTGCTTCACGAATATCGTCTATACCACTGACAGCGCCATTTTACGATCTCTACGCTTGATTACATTGCAAAACGGCAAATGGCGTCTGTAACGTCCTTGCCGGCGCCGGTGATCCTATCTAGCATAATAGAAGCTCTAATCGCCGCAGGCTGGGAGATCCCCATTGTCGAACCAAGTTGCAGTCGCGAATCCGGCTAGGAAACGCCTGTTTTGGGGTATTGGAGTTAAGGACGTTCGTCCCGCTCAAAGGACATCTCTCTTCAGCAAATCTCACAGCAAATCCATCAGGGGTAATAATCGCCAAAGCCATAGTCTCGAAATGGAAGGATATGATGGACCTCCTGTGGCAACAGGGACCCTCCACTCAGTCGTTTCTTTCTTTTCTCGTGATATTAAGCAATTCATGATCAGGATGAACACTATCGAGCAGACAGCGGAGAAGTTACGTGCGACCGTCGCGTTCGCTGACATCGATGAGCTCAACCGTAGGGACAGTATTCAGAAGGAGCTCACCGCCACACTGAAACTCATCAGGCTCATGATTGGTGTCGCGACTTGGCTCGGAGAGCCTGAGAGGACTGGCTGAGTAGCTGGTAAGGTAGCACGAAGACTGAAGCTATCCCATCGCAGAATATCGCAGTCATATAGGTTAGGGACGTCGAGAATATCCCATTGCACACTGTCAACCTTCGGCTGTGGAGGACCTCCATTCACCTGTCTCGGGTAGACTCCGCCAATCTTGGCCATATTTACAAGTTCCTGCTATTGTTCCCATGCAGGAGCGAGTGCCAGTTGCACCGTTGAGGATCAGACAGAACATCCCATCCGAACAAGCAGCACCGATGAGACAGCGAGAAGCTCCTCGCGTGGAAGCTGTCGATCCACCGGCTCGACGGCAAGCAGCACCAATTGTAACTCAGCTACCTCGTAGGGAAAATACGGCTCTAATCGCAGTCCAGCAATCTCCTTTCATGGAAAATGTAGCTCCACGTCAACAACGAGCAGCACTGTTTGAACGGCCATCTCCTCTTGTGGAAGCCGTCATCCCTCGACGACCAGCAACTCCAGTGGTGCTTCGACCGCTTCGTAACAGATTCTGACCGGTATATCAAAGAAACTAGTCTCTAACAAGGCGCGAGAATTTCTTCGTCCCTAAAAATTCCAGCCCTTTTCTCGTAAAAGGGTTGCTCTTTTGAAGGAAGATCGGACGAATACTGCCTATGACGGCTTCCAATCCAATGATACGGCCGTCAATTTGCTCTACTCGATACTACTGGCCATTAGTCTGAAACTTGGTTCAGCATGGGGGTGTTTCTAGAGGGTAATCATTGTCGTTCTCAGGTGGACGTTCATGATTTTCTTGACCTGTATTTGGGCAAAGATAGCACTCGATGAGATCATGTTTAGTGCCGTTGGGGTCTTGTAGGTTATGGAGGTGCCAATTTATCTTCAAGATACGGAAGTCGGGCCGCTGATACAGTCGGAGAAGGGACGGGGGAGGAAACTTTTCCTAGCTTGGGGATAATTTGAATACAAAAATTATTGCCATTTGATAAAAACTTATTTTCTCTGTTCTGCGCTTCCGCCGCTTTTGAATAGATACAACCCCTAGTCGAAACCGACACCAAACTCAAGACTCGTGGTCAGCAGATCTCCGATCATATAAAGGTTATCCGAGATAACAAGAATACTGCTGCGCGCAAATTCGAAGGGCTACGGCGACGTCATGCCAACAAAGTTCAAGGAATGCAAAGTTTGGAAGAAGGGCATTAAGAGAGCTACATCATAGCTATTCCCAGAGTACTCAGGTCTGAATTAATTTCAAAGAAAAGCTCCAGACGTGCTTACTTCAACTCCCAGTTGCGTCACACATCGTCAACTTCGAGGGAGCAGGGACGAGAACAGAATGACATACACCACGC
Source organism: Lachnellula suecica (assembly GCA_007825345.1). NCBI lineage: Eukaryota > Fungi > Ascomycota > Leotiomycetes > Helotiales > Lachnaceae > Lachnellula > Lachnellula suecica. The sequence continues at coordinate 6,486 of QGMK01001260.1, read as the reverse complement.
TCCGTTTGGTCTCCGTTTATGCGATGAAATCTACATGGCTACTAGTGTTATTCAGGATAATCAGCCATCACCAAAAGAAAGCCCCCAGTCGGTCGTCAAATTTACCTATAATCTTCTTGAACTCCTCGTTGCTTTTATCCTCATCAACAACAACCAAACGTCTTCTTCCATCTCACACCGGTAGCCTCACACCAAAATTTGCAGCTTTCTTACGAATCCAGTCCAGTCTCGGCTTCCGACCCTTACTCCGCAAAGTTTCCCTCCAGAGGAATCCGCGATGTCCAGCTCTCCGATAAAAACCTATTGGGCGGAGAAAGATGTTGAAGAGCTAAAGGAGATCTTGAAACACATACCACTGCACGTCTGAGCTTGGTAGACTTAAGCTTCCTTCCCTCGTTCGACTTTGCGCCCACGGCTTCGGAGTACTTGATAAGGTTAAAAATCCTGCGTTTGAACAGGTGGGGAAAAGGCTATTCAAGAAGGGAATGGACAAGGGTAAACTTTCAGCGGAGGCGAAGAAATTGAATGTGCCAACGGACGGCACCAGGTGGTCATCTCATAGGCAACATCCTAGCCTTTGGGGTTTCAAAGCCCCAAAATTACAAATCCAGAGCCACGCGTTGTGCACCAGCTACACCAATTGGACGACAACGACGAGGTTCAAGCCAGTGGTGGAAACGAAGCAGCGGATCGTCGATCCCCTTCACACCATCCCTCCCAACCTTCCGAGCAACCAGTAGTAGCCAGTAGTAGCCAGTAGCAACCGCCTTCGAGTCTCCCAAAGCATATTCACCCAGCCGATTAAAAAGCATCGCAGAATTCCCGACCACGCGAACTGGCGGTTCACCAGCCTCTGGACTACCCTCAACGAAATATCAAAGCTGCACAATTGCAACTATCTGAGAGCCGTCCGAAAAAACAAGCCCTTGATCCTCGAATAGAAAAAATAACCGCCGCGATGGGTGCTGCCTTCGATCTTCATAAGGCCGACTTCGAGGAATGCGAGGCTGCATACACCGCAGCGAGGAACAAGTTCGACTCCGTAAAAACATCTTACAACTCTTACATGGCTATTGCGGAGGATCTTCAGGTTCATGGCCGTGGAACACGCACGTTTCAGCTCAAGTGCGACAAATAGCCGGGCGAGTTTCTATCTCGAGGAGGTGTTTGCGCTTGAGTCCGAGGATGGCAATATATTAGGAAATTGTGAAAATATATATTTAAACTTGCCACCGTTATTACTATAATTCGATGCTCTAAGAGGTTTTCATCTCATACTTGTTTCGATTTTCTCTTTTAATCCACCTGTAATCAACGCAAATTTCTCTAGCCCCGATAGCCAGTTTAATCAGCTTTCATAACTTAGGAGTAAGCAGTCTTTGCCTTTGTAATTATCACGGTATTAAAAGGGGGTTTGTGTGCTTGTTGCTTCTCTAACTTGTATGCTTGACTCCTCTTATTGCTTGACTTTCCCTGTTTCATTCTACTTATTATGATTTTGATGCATAGCAGTGATCATCTTCCACTGGGTATATGTTTGTCACACGCCGGTTATGAACTTTGTTTATTCACTTAAATTTTCATATCCGTGACTAACGCAACAGGATCCACAACTCATATAAAGTGCTCAAATTTTATTTTAATCTCTTTAATCGAAAATAGTATGCTAGTACCTTCCGCACCTTAAAGAATAGACAGCTTCTACACACTCTTGTTTCCCACTGTGACCCTTTTCCCCCGGCGTCTAGCGGACGACTTGATAGTCGCCTCGGAAAACGGCTATAACGAGCGTGGTCAATGTATCATATCAAAGCGAAATGGAACTATGTCATATGTATGACAGGAAACTCGAAAAGCTTGAAGACTTAGTAATGCGTTTTACTCTTTCTTAAAATAGACATTAAAGGAATCCAAGATAGAGCGCGATAAAAAGAATATGATGAAGCACTTATATTTGTCGAAAATTTCAAACCATCGTTCGAGCCACTCTTCAGGACCAGTTAACAATTACAGCCAAGAACCCCTCTTTTGGACAGCCCGAGTCCCAATAACTACCGGGTGTGTTCTGCTCCAGATGCGGCGAACTCGACTTTAGGGCAAGTCTCATACCGTACAAATTGCTGAGCGGCAAAGTCCTTGCTTCACAGAACGCTTGGAAGAGCAAGCTCGCATTGCACACGCTACCTCACGTGGCACCCTAGAACGCGAGAAACAGCAAGCTCGCATTGCAGACGCCATGTCACATGCGCTCGTCTCGAAGCGTCGCTTCAAAGCGCTGGGAAATTTGACCACTGGGCATACAAATGAGGTCAGCAAAGTTGGACAGCAGGTCGCTCAAGACGTTGGGAATGTTCGTATTTTATTGAGTGTCGGGCTCAGCTCATTGGCGTAACTTTCTCCTCGACTGGCTGACCTTCTTGAGAATTTCAGATTTTACATTATCCAAAAAACAAAAATCTCCGAGGTCTAAAACCAACAATGCCAGATCACACTCGTGAAGAAAGCTTGAGAAGTGAGGAAATGCTTCGCCGCCGCTCAGCCCCGGGGCGGCCGGCCTATTTAGGTCAAGCCGCGAGCACATCATCGCAGATTGGCCAATCACATCGCTAGTTCCGATCCGATGACGCGCCTTGGCGTTCCACAAGACGCCCTCTAAAAAATGGCCATTCAGGCCTGACTTCCAGCGCATCGTGCTGGACTTTTGAAATGTTAAAAGCCGAAGCTACTTGTGTTTCCAAATGCGTGTTTCGACCCCTCTGCACCTGCACCCCGCACGCAGCATTCCCTAATTCTACCTGCTCATATTTCCAAATGCGTGTTTCGACCCCTTTGCACCTGCACCCCTGCACACAACATTCCCTGGTCCTACTTGCTTGTGTTTTCAAATGTGTATTTCGACCCCTCTGCACCCCGCACATAGCATTCCCTAATTTTACTTGCTTGTGTTTTCAAATATATATTTCGACCCCTTGCACCTCGCATATAATATTATTCCCTAGTTCGAATGCGGTATTTTCCCTCTCTTATATAATATTTAAACCGCATGTCTCTACCAATTCTGATTATGACTGAGCTGACTAGACCAGATACCAACGTAGGTAATAAGAAAGTATAATCCTTTTGATTTCCACACCTATCAGCAATTCCACGCTGGCCGTATGCGGTAGCCTTGTATTTCTCGCAGTTTCTTCATCTGGCGATAAACCTTGCATATTAAGCCCAATGAAACAATGGACGTATCTTGCGTTCTTTCCTTACTGTCGTTATCAGATATGGGGCAGAAAGGTATGACTATTGGTTCATTGAAAGTCGATGTATTTGGCCATTGCACGCGCTTGGCAGTATCTGCTCACTCAGATAGATACTGTGAGCCAGCTCATTAGTAACGATGGGAGAATAAGCACCAGCTATATCCCACGGTTTGCCAACGTCCTGCTTCAACAGCTTTCGAGAATATCCTCCGCTTACTTTGAAGGCACCGAAGAATCTATAAACAAGGAGCTACACCAACCTGCCCTTCAATCTCACAAAGAACTGCGATATTTGCCTCGTTATATGTTCATTGAAATTTGTGTCCAATAATGGTCTTTATTCCTGCTTTTTTCAAACGATACTACTAAACAAACTCTATGACCCCAAAGTTCCCGCACCTGCTAATATTCTCAGATCTCTGCTTCGCAAACCCCTATTTCTCAGAAGTATCATTGCTAAACAGCTTGAAGGATATCCCATGAGTATCTAACCCAATGCTTTCAGTAATGTATGCCAAACGCTTGGCGGAAGTGAGTATGGAGCTGTATCTCTGGCCTTCTAAATGCTCTTCGACCCACAAATCCTCAACTTCAAGGCTCATGAAACGATAGGTGTCCTATCCAGATAAAGCAGATTTAGACGAGCCGACGAGGTAGAGAAAATCCAAGAGATGCCCATGTCTTGACGTTGGCTTAGAATGTTGATGGGACCCTTCCACTGCGAAAATCTATGCAACCGCGATGGCGGTATCTCCAGTAAAGACCAGCTTGCTAGAGATGCAACTTGGAGAACTTCATTGGAGCGTCGAGTTAACAACAGGACTTTTCTTAGGGCAGCGGACATGTGGGCTTGCAAGATGAGTCCGGTGCTCGAAAAGTAATCCGCTTAGGCACTCATTGCTGCGCAGTTTACCTTCTCGTCGATCTTTAACTCTGTTCACTTCTTCTTTGCCGGTTGAAGATGAATACATCCCGGTTATTGCCTAACCAGAGGGACTGCCCAACCATCGATGACTCGTTCCTTGACTGCTGTGATATAAGACTTTCCCTCTATTACGAGCCGAAATATACCCAGCTCCAACTTTGACTCACAAAGACGTGCTTTACGCCCGACGGATCCTATAGAGATTTCGGTGGGGCTTCTTTCTAGTCATGCCCATTGATCTTGATTCTTGAGGGACTCTAACACAGACGATGAGTACAGAGATCGCGGCCAAAAGTGTTGATTCTACAGGGCACTACGTCTGTAGCCCCCTATTAGGCCCTACTAGCTACTTTTCCGTCACAGTGCCACGTTTCAGTGCATTTTGGGCTTCATACGCTCTCTGACAAGCGGTCAGGGGCAGTACCCGCCTATAGTAGCATTTACTCCTCATTTACCCCGCCTTTTGAAGCTATTTAAACTTTTCTGCTTACATTCCCATAATGCCTCCTATAAACCAGGCTAGGGCTAGGGCTTACTCCAGCCCGCAATTATATTGAAACCTTCTTATTCTCTGATGATGAATCAGATACAGCTGATGATAACATTGATCTGGTACCCCATACTATCTTTGGAGACCTTGAATCAGATGCCTTGCAAAAGCTTAGGACAAAGTAACTCTGTCCTGGGAAAATTTCTATGACCCAATTACAAGTGGAACTGACCAATTAGAAGCTTCCAGATCAAGGTTTCTAGGCTTGCCAGAATATGCTAGGGGTCTGGAACGCTAAATGAGGTGTGTATGGGCCTGAAACCCCTTTTTTGGTACCACTCTAATCTCAAGCTCTTAACCTAATTTAGCAAGGTTAAATTTAAGAAGCAAGCAAAATATTTAGAATTTTTCTGCTTCTGCTTTTTCTCTCTTTATTTTCTATATTGCAAACTTATATTTCTAACACTTCATAACCCGGATACTGGCTCTAGACCCTGGATACTGGACTCTGGATACTGGATACTAGACTTGCTAAGGCAAGAGGGCAGGAGGGCAGGAGGGCAAGAGCAGGAGGGCAGGAGTAGGAGCAGGAGGGCTGGAGTAGGAGGGCAGGGCAGGGCAGAGTAGAGGTGGAAATGAAAATGGAAAATAGAAAATGGAAAATGGAAAATGGAAAATGGGAAATGGAAGGTGGAAGGTGGAAGGTGGACTACTTAGCTAGTATAGATCTGGGAATAGCTTCAGTTTGAGCTTTGCCCCTGCGCATCCGTGCCCCTGCATCCGTGCCCTGGTTAGTGCTGGAAATTTGGCGCTACCCATGCATTGCCAATCATTTTGATCTACTGCGGGTCCATCTCCAGGACGGACTCCGTCCTGGGCTTTTGTAGCGATGATAATGCAAATGAATCTGCAAATGAACTAGAGATTTCGAATCCAAATGCGAATTCATATAATTCATTAGATATCGCTAGTAGGAGTTCAGCTTCTTCAATAGAAGATCTAGGAGATATCCTTATAGCTTTCCCAAACGGTCCAAAACTCTTCTCAGCTTTGAGCTTAGGAACTCACGTTACAAGGATCCCTAGTAAAGCAAGGCAAACACCCTCAAAGTCATATTTCTCTTCTAGGTTCTTTTATGATCCAGGCAATACTTTCCCTCTGGATAGAAAAGTGGAGTCATGCTTTTATTGAAAGCAAAACCAAAGTGAAGAAGGATGCTCAGTGTGCTACAGTCCGTAACGAAATCGGCTTCCCCTCAGACTCTCTCCGATAGCTTCAATGCTGCTCGCTTAACAGGGGTGCCTGAGCCCCGCCATACCATACACGGCTAGATCCAAAATATGATCTTAGCTAGCGATAACCAGTTTCTACAATACCACGAAAAGAATAACTTTATACCCGGGTACAGTACCGTAAGTGCTACAGTTATGTAGTAACTTACAATAGACATAAGCTGAATTAATAAAAATTGCCAATTATACAAGTATAGCTTATATTAAACTTATCTAAAGCGAGAATACAATGTACTATTACAAGTAATAGTCGAATCGAACGCCTATTGCGTAAAGTAAGACGCGGCTATACCACTTTGTTTACTTGATCGCTTGCTGAAAAGAATTGAATTCGCTTTAGCATCAAACTTATTACTTCACCTCGATTTACTCTACAATTTTACAGGTTTATTACATTATATAAATTATCTCGGGACGAGAGAGTAGTGAGTATAGATGAAGCTTTTAGAATATTCTCGGCTAATTCGTCACTAGTATATTAAAACCACCTCCCCCAAGCCCTCTCTATTAAAGTTATTAAAATAATAG
>QGMK01001259.1:0-11591 GCA_007825345.1 Lachnellula suecica | reverse complement strand
CAAGATGATGAAAAAAACAAAGCGAGATGTCTACCACTGGGAGCTAGAGGAGTCAAATATGAGTTGTGGGAAATCGTAATTATGGGATCTGTTGGTTGGTTGTTGGAAGGATTGCCTCCGCATTCGCATTTGCATCAGGCGCTGTCTTGTCTGTCTGCCTTGGAGGCTGAGCGCGGCACAGTGCAGGTACCAACACTTGGCGTTTGGAAAGGCGCTTCGCGATATGTGCCTGATGGTTCCAACATGAAACACTGCCGAACCTTTCTGTTGGTTGTTTTGCTGGCATATGGGGTTTTGATTCGTCGAGGGGAACGAGTTAGGATAGGGGGGCTGTTGGGCGTTGCCGAACACGTGATGGCACGACGGGCTCCTTACCTATTTGACTGTAGCTCTTTGTATGAGAGAAAGGCTCAAGAGAATTTTCTCTTTTCAGACTTACTTTAAACCGGTAATTCAATGTCTCCTAATTCTTGGGGAATTCAAGTGAGTGGTTTAATTGACTGCCTCAGAACCTTTTTTTCTCATATAAAGAGTGAGAGCTCGTGGATTTACTCACCGTATAGGCTTTACAAAACTGAGCCTTCAAAATCTCTTCGTCTTTATTGTTTTCGCTAATGAATTACCATTTTGGAGGGATTCAAATGTCCCACAGATATTGAGACATTCCCAATGCGCCAAAGAAATATTTTATAAGCTATGGCTGCCAAGCTTAAAAGTAATACCATGTGCTTTGATATTTAGCATTGAGACTTTCGAATTCTGTGACTTACTCCCCTATACGTCAAGTCTGCTCGGTCATCAAACGCGTGGGATAGGGAAATAGAACGAGTCAGAGCAAACCCGAAAGTATCTTCCACTGTCGCTATCTTCGAGAAACGAAACAAAAGCGCCCCCAAACACGATATCTGGCATGTCTAGCCCGCTGGCCGGCTCCACTGGCCCAGGCATCACCGGCATTGGAATCCAGACCTGCAAACGGACCTCGGGATCTGAACACCGTCTCAAGTCAATCCTCAATTCTCCCCTCCTGATATACTGCGCGCCCTGTACAAGACTCCACCGCTTGGCTTCGGGAACATCAGTACACGACGTTACAAGCCCATCGCCTTCTTCCAGCTCAATGAGCGTCTGCACTATCCGAGCTGCGATGAGCGAGGCACGGTCTCCTTCAATACGCTGACCACGTGCCAGATAAGCCATTGCGGCGCGTCGAATGAGGGGGTCGCGGCAGCCTTTCCCTACGAAGGCGAGGATGTCGACTAGGCCGCTGTCGATGCCGAAGGAGATGTCGCTTGAGCTGGAGTCAGGAGAGGTTTCTTCGGCGAGCCGGACGATGGTGGCGAATTCGGCAAGGTAGAGATCGTAGATGCTTTCACTTGAGGTGCCAAAGCACTCAAGGAGGATTCGGCCGAAGAGACAGCCGATGCGCATTAATGTTTTGGATTTTTGAATTTTTGACAGAGATTCAGAGATTTGTGAGCGGTGCAAAGCTTGCTCCCATGATTTGCAGAGGTGACGCAGAAGAAGAGTGGTTTCTGAGGGGGTTGTGCTTGAGAAGTGATGCGATATGTTGGCATAGCCCCAATTGAGAACCGCTTTGAGGCATCCTCGGGCGTCTCTCATGGTGCTAAAACTGTCTGGGATGGATGGTATGCAGACCGTAGACGGTAGTTGAAGTCGATGTGCTTGAACGGAGGCCGCGAGCGCGGCCATGGGATCTCCTACCATGCAAAGTCTCGCTCGAAGGCGGTCAAACAACGGACGAATAGAGTACTCCAAGAATCTAAGTTCGCTCGAAGAAAAGACCGCGCTGCCTGTAGACAGTCCCTCATCCAGTTCCCGCAACATCGTTTCTCCTGAGCGGAGGAGCTGGTACGACTGTCGTCCATTCTGAACATTCTGAGAACATATCAAGATAATACAAGACACAAGCGCTTCGATGTATGAGAGCCTTAAGCTGTTAAGCTGGCAGATTGCTTTGCTCATCTGCGTCAGGGCGAGGTGCCGCAGTGACACTTTGTGGTTCCCATTTTCTAAGCTCTCATGGAGGGCCGAGATGCAGATTAGGCCGTGGGTGATGGCTCTGCTTTGCTGGCCTGCCTGCAGGACCTCGCAATTCCAGAATGTGGCGTCTTCCCAGCCTGTCCGTTCACAAGCTGTGCGGTGGACATAGAAGGCCAAGCTACGGCTTTCGTCGCTGCTGAGTCCGAGATTGTATGATGGAAGTGATACTAATATTGGATAGAAACCGTCCAGCTGCGTCGGCGGTATGGCTTGTTGAGACGGCTTGTTTCTCTCTGTAGCAGTTGCTATTCCTAGAATGCGGTTGCGATTGCGTTGCGCGTGCCTCCTCAACTGCCGTTCTTCTGCACGTGTGCTTTGCGAGAGTTTCTCCGAGTCTAGATCTTTGTTGATCCAAAAGAACGACTTGGGCATCTGATCGGGACAGTTTTGGAGTGTTGAACCTATGAGTTCTGGCATGGGATGAGTCGTTGATTCCTGAACAGGTAGTTGCTCAGGAGACTAAAATAGCGTAGTATTCCTCGTCTAGTCCGAAAACTCATTAACGGATCGGGGATAATAGCGAGCCGATCTTTTTTGGGTTGCCTCCTTTCCGAAAGCGGTAGCTGCCAAGACATTTAGTAGATGTCGCAGAAGCTTCTTTTTCTTTCGTATATCTCGTGGAGTTTCGATTACTGCATTGAAATGAGACATTCAACTCCATAGTGGGACAAAAAATGCTCTGTGAAAATCTATGACGCTTTAATGTCAGAACAAGTCTGGATATGCATTTCATGCCATACCTAAGTGGGTAACTGGTTGAGAGCTGCAATGCTATATAAAGCTTGAAAGAGTGCTGGGTAATGGCAACAGAGTATCATCGCAATCATTCCTCGCTGCGAATTTCTCCTTTACTCACTTTCTCAAGCAGAAGTTCTTCGAGCATTACCAGCTACTCAACATGGCGGACTTCATGACCCCAGCCCCAGACCCACCAACCCTGCTCGGCCGCCACCAAGTCCTCTCATCCAGCGCTGGGGTCAAAGTATCACCTCTCTGTCTGGGCGGCATGTCAATCGGAGATGCATGGAACTCTTTTATGGGCTCCACAAGCAAAGAACAATCTTTCACGCTTCTCGATGCCTTCTACGCCGCCGGTGGGAACTTCATCGACACGGCCAACAACTGCCAAGACGAGCAATCCGAGTCATGGATTGGTGAATGGATGGCTAGTAGAGGTAACCGTGATAATGTTGTTGTTGCTACCAAGTTTACCTGGCAGTACAAAGCGTACCAGGGCGGCGCGGGCCCGAGATGGAACAACGCAACAGGCAACCATAAGCGCAGTCTCCATGTCTCCGTCCGAGACTCCCTCGCCAAGCTGCAAACTGACTGGATCGACATCTTGTATCTACATTTCTGGGACCATCTATCCTCCATCGAGGAAGTCATGGTGCCCTGCACATCCTGGTTCAGCAAGGCAAAGTACTTTACCTGGGAATCAGCGACACGCCAGCTTGGGTAGTATCGGCAGCAAACTACTACGCGAAAACCCACGGCAAGACACCATTCAGCATCTACCAAGGAAACTGGAGCGTTATGCTGAGAGATATGGAGCGCGATATCATCCCCATGGCCTGCCACTTCGGCATGGCAATTGCTCCGTACGGCGCGCTCGGCAGCGGCAAATTGCAGAGCGCGAAGCAGATCGAGGGGCGGAACAAGTCGGGAGAAGGTTTGAGAGCTGTGTTGACGGGGCCGAAACAAACGTCTGACGAGCTGAGAATGTCTCAGGCGCTGGAGAAAGTTGGGAAGGAGGTCGGCGTCGATAGCGTGACGGCTGTGGCGTTGGCTTATGTGAGAGCGAAGGCCCCGAACGTGTTCCCTATCATTGGCGGGCGGAAGGTGGAGCATCTTATGGACAATGTCAAGTGTCTCGAGATCAGACTGTCGGAACATCAGATAGCATATCTGGAGAGTGTCAAGGATTTCGATGTAGGCTTTCCCGGAAATTTCTTTGGTACCGAACCGAAGATGACTGGGAAGCCGAGCCGGCTTCTTGCTTCTACTGGATCATTTTCTTTTGCAAAGAGCTTTTGTTATTAGCAAAGTAGTATTATTTCTCAATTTCTCACAGTAAAGAATAGGTATCTAGGAAACCCGACATAACATTTTATGCTTTCTTGTTTTTGAGTAGCTAATGCCAAGAGCACGAGACATTGCTCAGAGTACACCTTGCCTCTGACCTTACCCCTGCGATGTCATAAAATCAAAGCGAGTGGCTCGTTTTTGGTATATTAGGAATATTCCATTGCTTGTGGCACTTTCAAAACACCTTCATATCGGCAAAGCGAACAAAAAAACTTAGAAAGGGGTTATAAGAGTCAAAGCTTAGGCAGTCCATACGCTGAGCAATGCTGCTTGGTCTTACATCCTCCATTTGCTGTCCAGTATTCCGGCGCTTCCAACGCGCAATTATCCTTCCCACGGGCCTCTTATAATAGACAGGACGGTTCACTTGGATCATGACACCTCACCTCCAAGCCCTGAAACTAACCATCAAAACCGCCATCCCACACGAGAAGGTTAAAGCCACCTTCGAGCTTGCGCATCTAGTCTTTGAGTATCTCATAGTTGTCTCGTCCGGATGGCATGAGACGACATATCGATAGGCGCAAAGACTGGCTGACATTACTAGAAGTGAGATTGCTGGGACAGGCCGCATGGGTCGAGAGAGTATGATGAGTATGGGGGTTCCAAGGGCGAGGAGCCAGGGAATTATGGGGAAGTCGTGGTGTTGAATGCCGAGACATGCGGGGAGGAGGAGAAGGAGGAGGGCGAGCTCTGCTGGTGTCATTGGGGCGGGAATATTGGATCCTTGATTGTTGGTCAAGGTCGCGCGAGCTAAACGTCGGGAGACTTACAGCTTCGTCGATTGAGGTTTTCTGCAATTTGAAGAGTTAGAGAGGATAGTTGACGCTGACTAGGACAGGCTGCGTGACTTGCAAGTCTTACTTCGGGATAAATTATGGTACTCTGGAGCTTGCAAGTCAAATTTGAAGCATTGCTGGTTCAACGTCCTTTTATGAAGTTCTTGTGAGGCACAAGCTTAAAGGTCGAGATGTTGGTCGCGAAGGAGGTCGGCGGCTACGAGAGGCTGGGCGGCTACAATTGCCGCAACATTTGTAGGAGACATGTTGAGGATTGCCACAGAGACACAAAAATATTGATAATTTGTGTTTTCTCTGTACTTCAGAATCTCAGATACAGGTGAAAATATACTGTAAACAACACCAACGACGATGCGAATCAGGGGCTCGCCTAATTTCAGGGGCTGACCAACAGTGCCCGGTCTGGCAAACACTTTTTGTTGCGGCTAATTTCTTTATTGTGTGCTACCTGCTCGCTGGCATGTTATGTTGTTTTTTTTCCTCTCAAACATTCAAGTAAATTTTGGGCCGATGATTGTTGGAGGCGGCGCAGCCTCGGTCAGGCCCCAAAATGATCGTCTAACTGTGCTCTGCCACATGCATGCTTACGAAGTTAACGTCCATACTCAGCCAGTAAGACCCAGAGTCGTTGGTCGGATCAAGTCTATCCTAGCCAGATGACTGCGAACAATAGGTATCCTTTTTACGAATGCTTAATTGGGAAATCTAGGACCCAGTTTTGTTGCGGCTTTTTTACAGCCTTGCTTGGGCTGGGATATTTATGTCGTTTGTCCTCCTGATCTCAATAGTTTGTTTTACTATCTTAAGAAAGCTCGTCTCCTATCCCACTATGTCCCATATGGTGCAATATAAACTTGTTTCAAAACCTAACCCTGCATTCAGTTTTGCCCATCCTCTCTCTTGCCCCATTGCTCCTGCTAATCACAGCACAAAATACCACTACCAACACCACAGATCCGGACGGTAGCTGCGTAAATTCTACTCTCTGCTAGAGATACATAATCTAACAATACCAGTACCCGCGTGACCACTTTGCGGACGGCTTCAACGCCTCCAGCTCCATCACAACGCCCGGCTTCCGCGTAAATAACAGCTACCCGGCCTCAACCTGGACCTTCAGCCGTTTCCTCGTGAGCAGCACCAGTGTCGCTGCAGGCGGGTATCCAGGCTCTCTCACCGATGCCTTGGCGCTACAAACCTCGTAAGTTCACTCTTTCACCTACATCTCAGGACTACGATGCTCATCACGCACGCACAGGCCTCTGCAAGACCTCAACGAAGCTCCCTACATAGGCTGTGTGCATTTCCTCCGCGGCGGGAAAGCCAATACACTCACGTACAAAGATCCCGGCGACTGCAGCAGCGTCTTTCCAGGTGACTGCATTACTGAAATGAACGAAAAGCTGCTGGACGCTGCTACGCAGCTCACGACCGAGGATGGGACGCGGAATAGTCTGAGCGATGCATGCGGACAGCTGTTTGACTGGCTGAACACGCAGTCGAAGTGCGCGGGGCAATGGGCGGTCACGCAGTCGAGTGCTTGTAAGCCCCTGGACAGCTCTTTAACACGCAAGTAAAAGCATGCTGATAGCGTATACACAGTCAACTAACAAGCAACTGCTCATGCCCCAACCCTGGAAACACAAACGCGAGCACCAGCCCATGGCCCGACCTCGTGGATCTCTTCTCGCCGGCGGATAATTGGACGCTCTACGACAAAGCGATCCGGTCTGTGCAGCCCGTTCTGGTGACGGCGTGGTGAGGCAACTTCTCGGAGAGTAATTGCTTATTATTCTGGCTATTTTACTCGGAGTTGAAACACTTCCTACTCCTGAGACATTCACTCCTAGTCCAATCCTCAATTTTCCGGAAGAAGAAATACTGACTCCGAGATCTTGACCCACAGGACGAATACCAGTCAGGGGAGCCAGTCGTGGGCGGATGTTAGGCTGATGTGTATTCCGGCCAATCATACGGAGGCGGGAAGTAGAAATTTGACAGATGCGCAGAAGGATACGAAGGTTGGAGCGGCTGTGAAGGGCATGGGTGTCGAGATGGGGTTGTTGTTGGGAGCGTTGGGTGTCGCATTTGGGTTGGTGATGTAGATTGCAAAGTCACATTAATGCGATTGGTGTCAAATCCATGAATATAAGAGGTTAATTTTACTAAGAATTCATTATTGCTTTTCCTTCATGGATTATTCATATATGTTACCCACCCGCCAAAATCCTACAATTTGATCCCCGCCTGTAATGCCTATAAATCAATATTGCACAAAGCCTGCAAATTCATACCCCCATGCGTGAAAAAAGACATCGTACAATCATCACTGTTGCATAGCCCTGGCCTGCACATCGAAAATCTCATTCCTCCATCCCTTATCCGCGTTGTCATCCACAACCTCACCAGCCCTCGTAGCCTCCTCATCCCAAAGCTTGACCACACTGCCCGGCGCGTATTTGCCCGCAAAGATATTGCCTCTCGTATCCGCACCACCTCTGACACCCACATTCGCATACACATCTGGGTCTTCCTCTGGCGTCAAGCGTGTGATGACTGCTTTGATAAATGTCCTGAGGTCATTCGGGTCCGAAATTCTGGTAGCGCGCAGACGTTCACGGGCGAAGAGGAGCTCGCGATTGGCGGCGTGGAAGAAGTCGCCAATGGCAGTAGATAGTTGGCGTTCCAGCACTTTGCGTAAAATGGGGCGAAGGAAAGGCTTGAAGATCCAGGCCAAACAAGCAAATTTACTCTTTCTGAGAGTGTAGTTCAGATGATGGATCTTGACTCTGACGTTTCTGAGAGAGAGGATCTTTTCCAACCGCTCTTTTCCAACTTCTACATCGAGCTCGACGTCAATACCACGATCGTCTAGCTCAAAAGAGGCAATTCCTTCGTCAGCAAGACGGAGCAGTCCCTTGTGTGCACGCATCCAGAATCCGACCTCGTCAGCGCGAATTGAAAGACCTTGGATCTTGACCGTTACAAGGGAGGAGACGGCGGCAACGGTTCGGAAGCGTCGTTTGTGAATTGTTAGGTCATTGTATGTTTCGACTTTGAGGCGGAAGGGAAGGAAAGATGTGTGGTTGATGGTTCGGCCTGGCTCGAGAATCAAGTTTTCAAGTAGAAGGTCGATCTCTGGTACTGCGACTTCGAGGCGGGGAATAGGGACGTATTGGATGGCTTGGATTAGTAAGGGGATAAAGACGGTATAAGTGTCGGTGAAGAGCTCGGTGTTAGAGGTACTGTTTGCGGGGTTTAAGATGTTCCAGATTCGGAGGGTGGTTTGCAGTAGCTTAGAGACGTCCTCGTCGTGTAGGACTGAGTCAAGGGTCTTGCGAGTTTGATAGATGAGGGCATCGATGTCCTGTCGGAGAGGTGACTCGGTGCCTACTTCTTTGGACTTCTCCTTGATTTCCACGAGCTTGTTCTCGGCAGATTCGAAGAAGTCGGGGTCGGTAAGCATCTTCTGGACAGACGCTGCCACTTCGTTCATCATGCTCTCAAACTCGGGGTCTTTTTGGGAGTGCTCCATAACTTTGTTGAAGCGCGTCTCAAGCTCCTGCCACTGCTTCTTTTCTCCAAAAGAACTGAGTAATAGCCAACCATTTTTCACGGCTCTGTCGAGATCCTCATTGGTATCCACATCCTCTTGAGCTTTACTAATGGTTTTGTCAACAGCACGTGAGTAAACCTTTGCATATCTCTGGATGAGAAGTCCGATAGTGGAGACGGAATCAGAGTAGTCGTTTCTCTTGCGAAGTTTCGTAACAGCGGCTTTGAGGCGGTAGATCAAAGTATCTTTTTGGTCTCCCGAGACGTTCTCTTTCAGGCTAGCGCCTGCTTCCTTTCCAGTTTTCTTGAGGCCATTCGCAACAACATTTGTAATTTCGGTAGCTTCGGCTCCTAGATCATCGGTCGTGGGAGCTGGGCCTTGCTCGCTGCCAGGGTTCTTGATAGTTTCGCTATCCTCAGCAGATGGCTCGATTTTCTTTGCTGCGTCTTCGGCAACATTGGAAATGGTGTTGGCGGTGTCTGCAAAGACTTGTCTTCCGATAGTGTTGAGGTCTGAAAGGAATATACGGAAATCCGAATTCGTCAACAGAAGGCTGCCAACTGTCTTGATACTTTCGTATGCTGTAAAAGGATTAGTAAATGCAAGAATGCAACGCAACATAACATACCTGCGGAAGCATCTGCCTTGGCTCTTGTCGAGCTTGCCGTCTTGACCAAATCACCAGTATCAACCTGGAGTCTGGCATGCAAGAGGAACCAAATAAAATCTTGAATCTGATCCACATCATTCTTATTTCTCAGCAGCTCGATGAATTGCTGGAGCCATAGTTTGTTGTACTTCATGAGCTTGCGTCCGCTTTCACTGAGGCCTGGGGTTTCTGGGTTCAGGACATCGGACGCCAGGAGGGTTCTCAGATTAATGATGACTTGCTCAGTTGACGGCATGAATCCTTTCGATAACGCTCGCAACATCTGGTATGTGTGCATCTTCTGGTGAGCGGCGCGTTGGAGAGAGGTGTCGTCTTCATATTGAGGGAGCAATGGCTGGGTGTCGCCATTTCTGGACTTCTTCCTGGATCCGAAGCAGGAAGACATTCTGATATTGAAGCTTTGTGAAGCTCAATCGTAGACGGGAGGTAATATGGGTTCCAAGATGATCTTCAGCAGGGAGTGGATGATTGAAGTATGGGATTCTCAAAGTAGGATGATGGGGGTCACTGTGTGGGTGTACGTAAGGCAGAACAAATCTGCCTTGGTGATGCCGTAACCGTACGTCGTACCCCGCGAAGTTTTGCCAGTTACCGCAGTGGGAATCAATTGATAGGTTGACAGAGACGGGATGAAGATGTGGAAGTCTGGAGCTCTCCTCCGCGGCTCCTCTTCCCTGCTTGCTTCGGCAGGAGCTTGGGCCCGAAAATCACTGCGTCATAAGCCTTGGCGCCAGGGCGGTATATGCTAACCAGATATGGACTGATCCGCTGTTATTATCTTATCTCCACGTGCCGTCAAAATAACCTCGCATTCATTTTGACGCGGCGTGAGTCAATAGCAAACGCCGAGGCAGGTTGACTGCATCTGAATATTTTTATAAAGAAGCGCAGACTTGGTGTCCGGGCCGCTAGTACTGTACGCCCTTATTGTTTTAGCCGTTGACCAAGTTTGGGAGCTTCTTCTACGCCCATTCCCTCAATATTCCAATATCTACCCCGCCTTCTCTTGACTTCTCGAAGCTATGGATCAACGAAAAGAAGAAGTCACCCGGAGGCCACTATACGGTAAGCTTTCTGCCTAAGATATTTGAATACCCAAATGATTCTCTAACATCGCAGCAGTCTATGACCTTCCCGCAGACATCCTCTCGACTCTGACGCGAAAAGACGACGCCGAACCCGAACAACAGAACATTACTACCGCGCCTCCTGTCGAACTGCCAAGCACCGAAGAGAAATCCGAAAATACTGCTGGGGCAAAAGCTTGTTCACTCTGCGGAGTAACATTCCATACAGTAGAAGACCAGAGAAGTCATGTCAGATCAGATTTGCACGGATACAACCTGAAGCAACGGATACGTGGGGCAAAGCCAGTCTCGGAGAATGATTTTGAAAAGCTAGTAGGAGGTAAATGCTGTGTTCTCATATTTTATTGCTGATCTAATACATCCTAGACCTCAACGAGAGTTTATCTGGCTCCGACTCCGCCGATTCAGAAGACGATGAAGAAGGCGAACCGCGGAAAGACACCGTATTGAGCTCGTTACTGAAAAAGCAAGCAAATATTTCGTCACAAAATAACGAGGATGAGGATAGTTTTACACTTAAAAATAAGAAACGGGGTTCGGGGAATGCCCCTATACTATGGTTTACAACACCTACACTGCCGGATAATACCTATCTGGGGATATACCGGGCTATATTCACAAATGCGGAGCAACAGAATGAGTCTTCGGTTCTTGATATAATTCAGAAGAAGCAACTCGCACCAAAGCCCCAACAGAAGATCTCTGCAAACTCAAATAATGGCGTCCCATTACCAGAAGCATACAGCGGACCGCATATATTCTTGTGCATGATCGGTGGTGGGCATTTCGCAGCTATGATAGTTTCCCTGACGCCAAAGCAAACGAAATCATCAGCTACGGGACCTCTCTCCCGTGAAGCAACGGTATTAGCACACAAGACATTCCATCGTTACACCACTCGTCGAAAGCAGGGTGGTGCACAATCTGCCAACGACGCCGCAAAGGGAGCTGCCCATTCAGCTGGTTCGAGTTTAAGAAGATACAACGAGCAAGCACTTAATGACGAAGTGCGGTTACTGCTTCAGGATTGGAAAGGAATGATCGACACATCAGAGCTATTGTTCATCAGAGCTACTGGTAATACTAGTAGAAGGACACTCTACGGACCTTATGACGGGCAAGTCCTTCGACTGAACGATCCTCGAATTCGTGGATTCCCCTTCAGTACCCGCCGCGCCACCCAAAACGAACTTATGCGTTCCTTCGTCGAGCTGACACGGGTGAAAGTCGTCGAAGTAGACCTCGCCGCCATCGCCGCAGCAAAACAAGCCTCCGAAGAAGCCGCAAGGTCATCCGCCGCCGCAAAAGCAGCAAAACAAGCCACC
>QGMK01001258.1:0-11605 GCA_007825345.1 Lachnellula suecica | reverse complement strand
TTGATAGAGTTCGAGTGATGCGTGAAGATGGAAGATGAAAGAGACGATGTTCTGTGGGAGGTCTTGGGATATTCGAGCCAGCTGAATAGATATTAGTATGTTTAGCTGTACGGAAAGGTGTTACTGACATCCTCGGTTCGACTAATCAACGAAGTCATTTCCAACCAGCAACCCCAGTTCATAGGATACAGGTGTGTACTTCGAATCAGCCAACGCATAGCCTCTTCTTCATTCTTGTCTTTTGCCAGAACCAGGCCGTAGCTACATCGTTAGCAAGGATTTATGTATGACAGCACAAGGCTTACAGGTACTCGAGCCAACCCTGACTTCCAACAACTTCTCCCGCTTCAGTCGTTCGTTCGTTGAACCAGGTTTCCAAGAATCTGCTTATGACCACCAGTTGCTTGTTGATTGTATTCCCCCCATCATGCGGACCCATGACCATCTCACTGTCCTCGTCTTTTTTCTTCTCGCCAGACATGTATTTTGCATATAATGCCAAGAAGATGCTCTTCTGGCTCAACTTTGGTACAGCCGGGGCCACTCTCCCAGTCGACCGTGCTGTGGGTGCCCTTGCCTTTCCTTTCCCTTTCGGTGTAGCAGCATTTTGAGGCGCATTTGAAGAAGAGGCTGATAGAACTCCAGATAATATTGTATCTGGCAGAAAAACTGCCGCGCAACGATCGAACTCCCGGCAGTCAAAGAACGACTTTGCCAGGAGATACTGGTTTATTTCCTTGGCCTCTAGTGCCGCCTCTTCGGGGTCGGGGTTTCCAGTCACAACGATTGAAGGGAGACCGTCAGATGGTACTTCTGTCATCTGCGAGTCCTCGGGCTCAGAAGCATCGTCGGTAGGAGGGATCGAAGTCAGTAGCTCTGCAGCCCTTTGAGGTCTTAGCAAGGAATTTTGAGGTGGAAAGGGAATACCAACCACTTCGCCGACTGGTACAAACACCGCTCAGAACATTTCACCACAGCTTCCTGCAGTGTCCCTCTGAGCTGTATAATATCCCGCTCTGTAAGCGCCATGATTGGGAGTCACGGAGTAAGTGGGATGCTCATTGGTGTGAGGTCGTACTCTGTCGCGTCTTGGAGGTTTGCAGTTCTAGGTGCGACGCGTCGTGTTGACTTGGAGATAATGTGGCACGAACCAACACACAATTTTATGAAGAAGAAAAAAGCAGCTTTCGCACGTAGATCCTGGGAAATCGTATATCAAAGTCTATCAAGCATAATTCGCAGGGAAACCGCGACCAAAGCTGAATATAGTACGGAAGCCTTGTACCTGTCCCGCACCCGCATTCTTGCCCCTGCACTTTCAGCACCCCGCATCGGCACCCCTAAACTGTAAATAGCGGTGTTTGTTGATTTATTTCGCAGCTTTTCCACCACCTACAACTCAACCTCCCCGCCCTTCCCCCACCTTTGACAACCTTCCTCCCACTGCTTTGCCGTCTCGTGAACAGTTACGGTCAACATGGCGAAAACCACTACCCTCAAGGAGTTTGAGTCCGTCTTTCCCAAGCTGGTTGAGGATCTTCTCGAGCATGCACAAAAGTACAAGCTTCCCGCGGAGTTCGTCGCATGGTACAAAGCTGTGGGTTTTCATTCATTTCTCATACAATACCAAGCTTTAGACTAACCAGCTATCTCCAGTCTCTCAATGCCAACACCATTGGCGGGAAATGCAATCGCGGAATGTCTGTTCCTGACTCGGTCTCCCTCCTCCTCGAAAAGCCCCTATCCGAAGAAGAATACTTTCAAGCAGCAACATTGGGATGGATGACGGAGCTTCTTCAAGCCTTCTTCCTGGTCTCCGACGACATTATGGACAGCAGTATTACGCGTCGAGGTGCTCCATGCTGGTACCGTCAACCCCACGTTGGAATGGTCGCTATCAACGATGCCTTCATGCTGGAATCTGCGATCTATACCCTCCTCAAGAAATACTTCCGGTCGCACCCTCAATACATTGAGCTCGTCGAACTGTTCCACGAAGTCACCTTCCAAACCGAGATTGGTCAATTGTGTGATCTGCTCACTGCTCCCGAAGACAAAATCGACCTGAACAACTTCTCAATGACCAAGTACCAATTCATCGTCATTTACAAGACTGCATACTACTCTTTCTACCTTCCAGTTGCCCTTGCTCTTCACCACCAGAACATTGCCACTCCCAAGAACCTCAAGCAAGCAGAAGATATTCTAATCCCACTCGGCGAGTACTTCCAGATCCAAGACGACTACTTGGACAATTTCGGTCTGCCAGAACACATTGGCAAAATCGGAACCGACATCATGGACAATAAGTGCTCATGGCTCGTTAACCAGGCGTTATCGATTGCTACGCCTGAGCAGCGGAAGATTCTCGAGGATAACTACGGTCGCAAGAACAAGGAGAACGAGGCCGTAGTGAAGAAGCTCTATGCAGATCTGAAGCTGGAGCAGCTGTATAAGGACTACGAGGAGAAGCGCGTTGGCGAAATCCGAAAGATGATTGACGAGACTGATGAGTCCGAAGGCCTGAAGAAGACTGTCTTCGAGAGCTTTTTGAGCAAGATCTACAAGAGAAGCAAGTAGGTTCACCACGGTCAAGGGTTATGGAAGCTTCTTAAATTCGCTTCTGAGTTCCTGCAACATCTATATGGCGATCCTCGTCGGAACTTGAACTAATATATACCCATATTTGCACGATTTCCTTGAATTGCGGTCTTCGGACTCTTCTTGGAATGGGGACTTGTGAATATTACCTCGATATCATATTTTATCTAGTGGCTCTCACCGCTGGCTATGCTTGGAATAACTTTCGTCTCTGTATCATACAAGTTGAATTTGTCAACCTGTTTGCTCATTTCATGTCAGCCATCAATCCACCGCTCTCCCTCTGTCCTCGCGCGCCTCGCCTGCCTCTCCTGCATTTGTTCGGGATCCTTCTTCCAATTCCACATCTTCCCTTTCATCCTCCAACGCATCGCCACAGTAGCTTCTCTGGCATTTTTCGATGGCGCCGACCAATCCCATACCAAGCGCAACAAAAGGGGTCAAGGGAACAACAAATACCCAAAGCGCAAGCATGCCAGGCGACATAGGATACTTTTTCTTCATCGAAGGTCCCCACAAGTTCCGCAACAATATAACCCAGCACATTACTCCGGTAGAAGCCCACATACAATTCGCGCTGTAAAAACCCCAAAATATAACCCGGGGGACGGTGGATATGGGGCTGAAGCCGGCGCAGAAAATAATGGCTTGAGTGCTGAGAGCCAAGAGGAAGAGGATTGTAAGCAGCAGTATCAGGACACAGCTTCCAATGACAAAAGATTGTGCTGAAGAATGCTTTGCTTTCGGTTTCAACGGCGTGACTGGAGCTACAGCCTCTGTGCTTGGTGGTTGGTACGGCGGGGGCTCATCTACTGCTTCTTCGTCTCCAATAGCCTGGATATCCGGGATGACTGTCGCCTCAACATTGGCCGCTGCCGCCTTGGGCGCTTCGTCCTTTTCCAGAGCGATGCTACGAAGTCCAAACGTTACGGCCACCGTCACAATGTGCAAGAATAGCGTAAGGAATATAGAGCCCGGATCGTTGACATTGTGGAGGAAGAGCGCATGGTTTATGCATTCTGGTGTTCTTAAGTTGTGCGTAAAGAAGTCGCTGTCGAAGCCGGACATGATTTCTGTTTGTTTGACGCGATATTTCGATTTGTTGATATTTTGTTTTGTGGGGTGTCTACATGTCAATCCTGGGGATTAAGGTGGGTTAAGTAGAGGGGAAGGATCGAGGTAGGCGGCAAGGCTATTGCTGCGCCGCTTGCCGTGGCGAAGCTTTTTGGGGCTCCTTCGCGCGTTTGCTACCTTTGGAGTCACGAGAATGTTTTCTAGCCTTTCACAGAAGTCGTGAATGCCACGAGTGTGCCACGAGTGTGGACATAATTTCATCATAAAACCCTCAACCTAAAAAGACATTAAATCCCGCAAGGCGGTCCAAACTTCCCAACTCCCAAGGATGCCTGCAAACGCAAATTCAACCTCCTCCTACTCAATCAACAAAAATCGCGCAAGGCCCATTCCCATAAAAACTCCCATTTCCGGGCGAGCTGATCTCAAACACCCCAAATGGGCACGCATCCGTCGGCGTATTACTTCCACTCGTCTCAGTAACTGTGATGCAGTTGCCGTTGAAGTGCTCATACACAAAGCACTTGGAGCCTGGGGCGAAGCACGACGCGCAGCATTCGGCGTCGGAAGTTGCAGCTTGCGTTGAGACGGCGAGCCCGATACCTGGGGCGATGGTGCCGCCAAGGTGTTGGAAGCCGAAGTTTTTGGACGCATCGCAGACTGTGGTCGTGAGTTCGGGAGTGAAAGGGGAAGTGGAGGCGGGATGACTTACCAGGGATGACGGGGCCGCCGGTAGAAATTGTTGTTGTTACTGCTGCCTGTTGTTGTGTTAGCAGTCTACAGAGCAGAAAAATAGCACCTCTAGCTGTGTCGGCCGGGCTGTTGTCGATGGTCATGCCAACGGGAGGGAAGGAGAGTACACACCGGAGTCGGTGCAAATGTTGTAGTCATGGTGATCCCGCCACAAGAGCAAGCGCTGGAGTAGCTTGACGACCCAGCACAGGCTCTTGCGTACGCTGGGACTTTGCTTGGGAGTTGGGTGACATGACGAGGAGCAACACCGACTGCATGATGATGAATCGGAGTTGGCGGCAATAGGATGAAGTCTAGGTCGTTCCGGGCACCCATATTGTTGACTTCTGCTGCAGCTATTCTCTTTGCGTTTGATCCTATGATCGAGTAATTAGGAGTTGTCACAGTTGAGGTGACCGTTCTGAGTACTCAGTCAGTGCTTGCATTCGATCTGTCTAGTTGCACATGTACGTACGGGGTTGCTGGAGTTATGGTCTCAATCATGAAGCTTGAGCAGTCTGCGGAGCGGATGGCTGGAATCGAGGAGGCTTCCAATCGGCCTACATCAGACAATTAGTAAATGCACTATATTGGGAGTCCAAGGAGACTGACACTTGGTTCCTTGGACTGCTCTGGCACAGTTGTCAGTCGTGCAAACATCCCGATGGTGAAGACTTCCAAGTGCCCCTGACACAAGGGAGAGGAGAAGTGGGAACCTCATGTTTTTAGCGTTTCCAATTATTGAAGTCGTGAAAGCAAGGACCCTTCGTATTGATTTTGAAAACGATTTTACTTCCAAGGGGGCCGCGTTAAATTTATAGATGTGATTTACTTTGCCTTGAAGCACAGCGGCTTAAGCCGATTTGGTGCCCTTACTTCCTCTTCCCATATTGTGCCAGACATAGCAATCTTTGCACAATATTGATTCTTGACTCTGCAGCGGATGTTCAGCTATGGATTTTCTTTGGCGAAACATTGGATTCCATATTTTCGCTCGCAGTTTCACACTCAGCAATGAGATCGCCATGCAGCCAAGGCAGGCGAGTCGCGTTGCCAACGCCGCGGAATATTCAAATGTAGTCATCCAGATCTTTGCAGCCATTTTCTTCATTCCCAAATACAAACAGATCTCCCCATCTAATCAACGTGTATTCGCCACAGCTCCCTCTCGTTCCCCAACGCAAAGCCACTTCGATTGTGGGTCATGCTTATATTATCATTAATGAGGGACGTCTCCTTGATCCCAAGAATGGTAATATCAAACCCTCCCATCATACAAAAGCGCATCAAGAACATTGAGAACCTCTGCTAGGCCATGCTCTATCTCGGCCACGGTTTTACCAAATGCTGTCTTGTCTTACAGCCCCGGCTCGTAATAGCGCAGGCACGGTGTTGAGAGACTTGGCTGGAGGATCACTAGCTGTGGGCCGCCCATAGCTGTGGAATTGAAGCCGGCTGCATTGACGCTCCATGTGAGCTTTGCGAGCTCGTCAGAGGTGTATGGCTTGGGGATATCAGTGTTAGGCCAAAGCACCCTTAGGGGACTGTTGCGTCTTGCTTCGTCTATGGCTTCTTCTCTGGGGCAATCATATCCTTGCCCCCTGCTTCGCACGCAAGCACCACAGTCGACATGTCAAGGTTCGGGGCCGGACTTGGTATGACTATAATTTGCAATTCTGTTGGAGTGTTGATGGGTCCACCCATTGCCGGTGCTGTCATCGGCAATGGAGGTGGGTATGTAAATGCTGCGGTGCCGGCATTGTGGTAGCCTTTGGGGGCGTGTTCTTGGGTGCGGCGGGGATCTGAGCCCAGGAGCGATCGAGGTCTAAGAAAGCATTCACATGTACTGAGAAGTCTTGAGAATTTAGGATGAGTTGCAAAATCTAGGAGACTATAATAGCAGAACCTATCCCAGCCCACGCTGTTCTGTAGATAGCCCGATAATAGTTCCATTCTCTCCAGTTGTGCGAACACCACCGATTCACAGCTTCGGTGGGTTTCCTGGAGCTTTGCCATTTGTTCCCCATAGGGAATCAGGAAATGGCGTTCCCGCCAGCTCAGCTTGAATCTGGAGCGCAATAAACCTAGAGTTCCATCGCGCCTGGGGAAGTGCTCCACCCAGGAGCCACAAAGCCTTGCCTAGACAACAGTCAGTACATTTCGTGGAGGAAGATGCAATATAAAACCAACTTACCAACAGGCAACATATTACCATCGATTTCACCCTCTTTATCTAAACCTCGAGACGCCCTCATTGATTTGGCAACCTCTGGGCCTACGATCGTCGCAGCCTAGATCCGAGGGTCTCGTTGGTAGCCGGTGGCAAATACCACCACATCTGCATCCAACTTCTCGCCAGACTCGAACTCCAGGCCATCTTCTGTGAACTGTTTGATGCTGTCTCCGGATTTGACCTTGATTTCACCACTGGCGATCCTCTTCGAAGTGCCGACGTCGATGTAGTAGCCTCCACCTCTGAGGAAAATCCAGTCGTTGAGAACAGCATCTCTGTCGACACGAAATCCTACACGCTCTAAAGCATCGAAGCGTTCTTTTTCAATTTCCGCCGCAACTTTGAAGTTTGAATTAATGACGTCGCGAGAAATTTTGAGTGGCTGCGTACTGCCTGTGCGATCGGCGATATGAGGCGGGATGTTGAGATTGTAGAGCTCTAAAATATTTGGTTAGGATTTGGCTAGGTGTGAAAGATTACGAAAGCACATACTTGACTGGCCGGAGGCACACCATTCCATCGGGAAGATTGGAGTTTTCCCTCTTTGGATCATGGTGATAGAGGAAAGGCCAGAATCCAGCATGTCTTGGGCGACTGTTTGAAACTCGGAGTCAGCACTGAGCACGATCTTAAGAAGGAGGAACAGACCATCGTGGGCCGCGGTTGCTGATCCAACAACAACCCCCTTCTTGCCTTTCCAGGATGAACTATTTTTAAAGTTTCCAATGTGCAGGACAATTCCTTTGAACGAGCTCGCATTTGGAATTTTGGGAGGATTTGGAACAGATAGGCCAGCGCCCATGGTGAGTACGAGATGTCTTGCCCGTATCACGTATTGGTCACTCCCTTTCCGGACATTGACAATCCATCCAAGCTCTTCATTATTAGCCACACATTTCTCGACCTCAGAACCGAGCCAGGCATTGATGCGGTATTTGACAACATAATTCTGGAAGCCCTCTGCAACAATCTTCGCCGGTAACAACTCGGGATCGGAATCCTTGTAGGTGCGGTCGAAAGGCAGATTGTTCATCTCCCTGATCGTATGCTGCCTCACACTATCATACTTCCCCGTCCAGGAATAACCAATTTCCTCTTCCTTTTCAAGCAATATGTAAGGAATGCTCAACGCTCCCAACCTGCCAGCCAGGCTCAATCCACATTGTCCAGCGCCAATTATCAGTACTGGAACCCGGTGCTCTAGCTGATTAGCGGTATCGGCTTTTGGTGTCTGGAAGATAGGAGAGGGATCATCAGGATGTCCATAGCCCTCGAAGTTCTCCAGCATGGTCCTCAACATCCATATTTTCCACCCACCTCCGGCTCCGCTCGGGATAAAACTCATGATCCCCGAGCAATTGCCTACTAGTCCTCCATTTAGGTTGGCTAGGAACGTGAAAGGTACATCGATCCAAGACGATTCTGCTGTGGGTCTCGAGACCCTCGCTTTTGTGGCTTTGAAATTGCGGGGAAGTCGCTCTTGGCTATATGATGCCCATCGTTCTTTGATAGCTCTAGCGCCAGAAAGCGTTTTGATTTGGCCTGTAATACAAAGGTGATCCCGCCATAAAGCTGTACTGTCAATTTCACTCCCAGATAGATGATTGAGAGCATGTTCAGCGAGGTCTGGAAACGGGATGCTGCCAACATCAAGGCTTGACGAAATCTGGACGCACGGGAGAGAGCCCGGAACGTCGTCGAAGCCACGAGGCATTTTGGAGCACGGTGCAATCAGAATTATGGCTGTAGCATCAGCTAGCTGTAGGTAGAATACATGAAATCTAGGAAGGCCGCTATAAGTAATGAATAGAGAAGAGTTGTTGCGTTAGTAACAGGTCCTCCCTAACACCGGCAAACGGTTCAGTAACGTATCCCAAAACATAGGCAATGTCAGACTACTGACAGCCCTCGTGGTTGGGTAAAAAATACGAGGCTGTTGACGTGAAGCTGTGAGCCAGTCTCAGAAGTTCAGCGTGCTCAGGCGTTCAGGAGAGAAGTGCAGGGGCCACCCGCCTATTCAGGCTTGGCTCCCTCTCCCACATCTGCAGAACCATCGACCAGGTTGACTATTCTCGATATGCACCCAATGAATCTATGCTTGCTGCTTCCAACATGCAGGAACGTTTGTCGTGGCGAACATAGTCAAGATCTCGGCCACTCCCGAGACTGTAGCGCGATCCAATTCCACGGTCTTCCCATGCAACAAATGCAATCAACCTACCCAAATCCGGTAGACTCCCCACCGTGCTACCGAATGCCTCAAGAAGCATCGGATGCCAAATCTGTCTATCGGTCATGAACGTGGCATTGACTGGTGCCGTTGGCTGAGTAGAGCATCGTGAACAAAATTGCATATGAAAGAAAGCATATGGAGGGCCGAAGTCAGCTCTTAAGACCGCGGGGCTTCTAAATATATTATCCTCTTCTTATTTTTCCTCCTCCTCATCTGACTTTTCAAGAACTTCCTGGTTGCAAGGGCTGTAAGATGAGGGCTCTTTCTTTTCGCTGGTTTCGTCGCTGCCTCCTTTCAATTCCCCTCGGCATCAGCGCTGATCATCAGTAACATCAACGGGCATAGGTATCTCTCGTCCTATGCCGGACAAGCTGTGATACCCATCAAGGGTATTGTTATTGCGAAGGGTCTAGTGGTTTTTGGATTCGCTCCACGACCTTGGATCTCGATTTACAGGTCGTCGAATTCCATCTACGTCTGCGGAAGCAGTGCTGGAATGATTTTGACAGTTGGCGATACTATTATCTTGGATGCCACAGTTTTCGAATGTCCATCTTCTTCGGAATATCTGTACCTGACGGAACTTATTTCGCCCACGAACATCAAAGTTATCTCGAGCGGAAATAAGGTAACGCCAATAATCATTGGGGAGTGGCTTTTAAAATACCCACCAACTGAGTAATTTACATCTTTGGATAAATGGGATATGCTGGGACTACCAAACAATTCTAGCTAGCTTCTTGTGCAGAATCCAAGTCTCTGGCCTCTGATATATGGCCTCGATTTCTGGGAGAGTATGTGCGGAGAGCTGGTGACAGCGCGAAAGCCGACCGCAGTCGCAAACCCAGGTTTTTATGGACGATACATGGGTAGTAGGGTATCAGGTCGGAACGAAAGGGTTAGTCTAACTGTTACTAATCGAGGTCAAATCCCTTTTGTGACTTGGGAACTCCATGCTAATACCACCTGATAGACTCAAATCCCGAAGCAGTTCTGATCTGAGTTGGACGGCTCCAACAACCCCAAAGGAGCTAAACTGGCGATTCTCGGCAAGTCATCACGGGAGTGGTTACTCAGGCTTTCGGATTACTATCGCATCCTACCACTCACAGCTCTAAATGTCACGAGTTCAGCGCAGCCGGTGCTACCACCTCCAACGACACTCGTTTCCAGCGGAGATTGTAAGAAGCTCTCTGTTAGATCTTACAATGTTGAGAAGTTGTGGCCAAAACCTGCTCATCTTAGCAATATTTCAGCTCATATTGTGGACTATTTCATGCTTTTGCAAAAAATTCAAGACAACGGGGCGACGAGCGACAAAGGTACTAATGAGCATACAAACCTATGAAGGATGCTCCTAACAGAGCATAGTGGTCAATGACAATTTGACATTGTCGACACTCGTCGAAGCAATCCGTGTCAAGTCCAACCGTACATACGCATTTACAGACATAAACCCAGAAGATGGTTTGGACGGGAGGCAACCAGGAGGCAACATCCGCTCGCTGACTTCTACAACCCCTTCATCCTCCGCCTCCGCAACCCGAGCCTGGGATCCAGCACAGACGCCAACGCCGTGCTCCCCAGCCCAGAGCTAATATACAACCCAGGGCGTACATACCCCTCAAACACAGTTTGGACAGCCAGCCGAAAGCCCCTCGCCGCCGCCTAGGAAACCTTAGATGGCAACAACAGCCTTTTCACCATCAACGTTCACTTCGGCAGCACAGGCGGCGGTTCTTCCGTACAAGGAGACACCCAACCTCCCGTCAACGGCGGCGTCTCCGACCGCCTCGCGCAGACAAACCTCACCGCATCCTTCATCGCCTCTATACTGTCCTGGACCGCAACGCGCGCATCCTCGCCAGCGGCGACTTCAACGAATTCGCTTTCGCCGCCCCGCTGCAGACCTTCGCCAGCGTCCCCAGCTGCGGGATCTGGATGAGGTGACGGGTGTGTCGGAGGAGGAGAGGTATAGCTATTTGTTTGACATGAGTTGCCAAGAGCTGGATCATTTGTATATGAGTGCGGCGCTGACAAGGGGCGCGGAGTTTGCTCATATGCATTTTAATACGTGGGCGTCCTATGCCGATGAGATATCGGATCATGATCCGAGTACTGCGAGCTTTGTCGTTTGTTCCAGTTAGTAATCGGTTTGAGAGGGAAGGAAAAGCGTAACGATAATGATTATTAGGATTTTTCATCTTTCTGGTATTTTTGGTTTCGTCCCATCCGAATCTCTACCCCGCAAAGTAGTCGCATATTCATCCAATGCATGCGATCTCTCGACGTCCCGCATTCCAGCATCAGCCTCATCCAGTAAATCGATCTTCCCCGCCTCCACCTCCACCTCACCTGCATCGGCACTCAGCTTCCGCGCCATGCAAGCCTCGTTAGGCAAGTGCCAACCCCCAATGCAATTCTAGCATAGCGAATTATACGCCCCGTAATTAGCGAGAACTGCAGATTCACAAATCAAGCTTCTTGTTCCCTTCTGTGCCCCATGCCAGCAAGGATTCACCCCAAAATCCCTCGTATCCCACATGGAAAATACGAGATGAAGCCCGTCCCTTGGGATTCCCACCCCATAACGTTACTACCCGACGAGTATTCACCTGCAGCGAGGTACTGTAAAGAACAAAACGCGGCCGGGACGCAGCCTCCCGAGCTTAATCTTACTTGCGCTGCATACAAAAGCCAACTCCATCTTCAACCTCAACCTCCACTTCAAC
>QGMK01001257.1:0-11603 GCA_007825345.1 Lachnellula suecica | reverse complement strand
TATATTAATATTTTATTATTATTAAATAATTCATTATTTTTCTAGTCGATTATAAACAATTTTATAATTAAATAAATGCAACGAGGCGCAAAACGAATTTGCAGCTCCTTATTTGAAAATTATACTCCAAATAGGTTTTTTAAAAGACTCCGCGGTGGAGCTCGTGTATATTCCGTGGGAGGCTGCGTGTACTGGTAGTATATGGGTCTAGTTGCTTGCGAGGGAGAGGGTGGAGTATAACGGCCTGTAGGGGGAAGAGAGGAAGTGGAACTCAATTTGGTAGATGACTCTCTCTGCATGGGCTGAGATTTGGCTTGCTCATCGATGCTGCTTGTTTGCTTCGGATGTTCGAAAACTGCGAGGCGGATTTACACCGGTGCAAAATAACGTTGATAAAGTATAAGTGGTGTTAATTTACTGCGGGGCTGGGCACTGCCCAGTAATGCTCATACCAAATTCCTTCATCGTTACAAACGTGAAAGCGAAGTGACAGGGGCAAAAGTCTAGCGCGAGTTAATAGAGCTAAGCTAATACAGGTAGTACGTCGCATTTGTAGGGCTTAGCATCAGCAGAGGCATTTCAAAGGCTCTGTTTCTAAGACCACCTGAGGCTCTTTTGAGTACAGAAGTCGTCCTGCAAACGGAAATACCTGAGGTTGCTTCAGAAGGCGCTAAGCGTCTCTGGGGCTACCATAATGCAGTAGTAGCCCTACCACTATCCGCTGAACTGGCGCAAGTTTGCGTCAGCGCGTCGTAAAACGAAGGTGCAGGGGTAATATTTAAGACAGAAGCGGGCTAGTATGTTGAACAAGGGTATATCCCTGACACGGGAGGCCCACGTTCCCTCCATAAGGTGTGTTTGCCATGAACACACAGCCGCTTTTTATGCCATTCAGAGGCCACACCAATCGCTTCGTAGTCGGCGTGATAAGACTTGCAGTAAAGTGGCGCTACGGTGGCCGCGATAGAGCTGCATCGTTTCAATTTATTTCCGAATGAGAGTTATCTCCAACGGTGTGGCCGTTTAGTTTCTGCAGCAACGCCCCAATACCGAACGTTGGACGCACGAACCGCCAACTTCCAGAGTCATCTGCACTTTTTGAAGTGCGGCTCTGCTCCTACGCCCTGGAGTGTTGAGCTAGGCCTATTGGATGAGTATTCTAAGGAGCTTCCATCACTACGTGGTCCTTACTGCAGGGTTGAGTAAGAAGAGGCTGATTTGGGGGTCAAAGCAAAAGAACTCTCCAGTTCCGAAAACGCCTCAGGCGCAAGGTCCTTTCACAATCGGCTCACCGAACCCAAAAATATCAATCCGGTCTTATGCATACTCACACCAAAACATCGAGTAGGCTTTCTTCGGCGAATGCGATTTGCAGCATAAGATGTTATTCTCACAGGGGGCTAGAGTAGTATCGATAGTCAGCTCCCCGAGGCCAATCCCTGTGCAATGCACAAGCTTCACACAAATCGGGCGCACATGAGTTCTCCTTCAGCAAAGATGACGACTTGTTCCTTAGGTTGAGACTGAATGCAAGAATGGCGCGACAAGGTACTATTGATGACCGTGGAGTTCCTTGACAATCAGTGATGACTGTTTACCGATTGTTACCTGTTTTTCACAAATGCCGGGGTATGTCTCCAACTGAGAGGCTCTGTGATCTCCATGAATCCTTGGCACAGATGACCTTCCTGATCTCGAACATGGGCCGTTTCCTCAAAAGGACACCGAGTTTACTACCATTTGCAGAAGTTACCCAATACTGACAGGGAAACAATTATCCCAGTCAGTTTGAGAACTTTCCTTACTGCAATAATCATTTCGAACTAGCGCTCTCGCCCAAGGTCATGATGTTTGCTCCGTCGAGTCCTTGACTTTTCGGTAACACTCATCAATAGAATCTCATAATTATTACCTGGTAAAGGTTATTTGAATTCCAATTGTATCTTACCGAGTATGAAACAATCGTCTGTCGAACAGCGACTGGCGATTGTCCTGGCCATCATCGGTGACCCCTTTGGTCATTATTCAAAATTCATGCCTGTCTTATGGGGCGATTGCCACCCTTGTTGAAAATGCTATGAATTCATTGGTACAATTGTATTATCCCTAGAGAGTGACCACTATGCGGAAGCCAGTTGCAGAACCCCTAGCCTCATCAGAGCCTCATTGCTATGTATTCACCGACTAGATAAGGAGCATATACAATCTATCTAAAGCTTCTAAGTCAACAATCTTCGATGGTGGACAATAAGCTTACTACGATCAGATTTAGTATTATTATTGTTATCAAAAAGTCTTGCACATTATTCGTCAACCACTTGGTACGGATAGATCTATTCTACCACGTCTCCCCCGGCTGAGGCTACACTGTTGATATTTGGCAACAACTATTATGGGAGGTTTTTATATGGCATATCTGGAGAGTATGTCAACCTGAAACTTTCGAAGAATTATACCAAGTCCGGTAATTCTCCGATGTATCCGTCGAATCCTCATGTATTCAGATGGCATATCTCATACCACCGAGTCAATACATCTAGCACTTCTTTACATCTTTCTTAGTCGCGGAATCTACCTGTATGATCACTCAACTAATATAACAAACAGGTCTGTGTCGACGCCGAGGCTGGCGTGACCCTTTGTACGAGACGTACAGGAGCCCATCAGGCTTCACTTGTCTGGTCCTCGTTAATGGTCGGAAATACCAAACCGACCTCGCATACGAGTCTGACGGCCTGGCTCAAGAAAATGCAGCAATGCGAGCATTTATGGTGTGCCGAAACTTTTCAATCAACGGAGGCATGCTCGCACGCAATGGTGTGGTCCAGGGACTTCCTGCCAATGAGAGTAGTGGCCGGCATATGAGATGGGTGATTAGCGGAAAATTGTGCACGACTGTGACGCGGAATATGGGGATTTGGGGATGTGATCTTGATTGCCTATTTTGGAAGGGAAGCCCCCATATTTAAGGTTGATTTGGGAGAAGCCATGGCCGATGCCTACGTAGTTCTGATGTAGTGATAACTATGGGAACAACCTCAATATAGCCCTGAAACAGTGATCCTGGTGATAAACCGACGATCTGCCCAATATGGATTTCCTGCTGACCACGACGGCCGTACTACTATAACGTAATTAGAATAAGAACTCACTGTTACGCCCGTTTGTAGCTGCGGATGCAACCAGTTCAATACC
Organism: Lachnellula suecica; assembly: GCA_007825345.1. Classification (NCBI taxonomy): domain Eukaryota; kingdom Fungi; phylum Ascomycota; class Leotiomycetes; order Helotiales; family Lachnaceae; genus Lachnellula; species Lachnellula suecica. Next base: position 8,408 of record QGMK01001257.1, on the reverse strand, counting down.
TCAGCTCACCAACACCCTCTAGTCCAAGGAAAATATAGAATATAATTGCGGTCTGGTCTTCGATATGTAGACTCTTGTGAAGGGGCAAGAAATAATTGATAGCATAAAACTAAATGGATTTTCTTCCATTCCCTTCGATTTCTGTACAACGAGTATATGAGAGAGGAACCGGAGGAAGAATGGTCATTGGGTATAGAGCAAGTACAGTCTTCTTTTTTAAACATTGTATTGTTTATCTTGTGATAATTGCTAACAATTTCCTCTTTTGTCGCTGTATTCAAGAAAGTTCTACTGGCAAGAGCATTTGGGCCACCTTCCGCTAATGGGATGAGCAAGAAAGATTCTAAGGCCTTCAATAAGGAGGGAAAGTTCAAGGCAACGCTCTCTCAATACTAGGCCAAAATATGAAGGAGTACAGTAATGTCAACGAACATTGGGTAACGTTCATGTCCTAGCAGACGGTAAGAGATATCAGAATGAATTATGTCTTTTATTTAGCACATAATGAGTTTCGTCAAACGCCATGAATCGAAAACAGACAAAAAGCACACCGCAATACAATTCGCATCCAAGGACGAGGCACGTCTTGATATTTACCAAACGCCGATTCCAGTCCCGAATGTCAATCTTATTTTCGAACCGATTTGCGGGGTTTGCGCGCAGGAGTTGTCCCGTCCAGAACTCTCATTGCGTCCCTAAAAAGGGCCCAGCGCATGCGGGCTGTATGACTCTTCGAAATTGGTTCATCAAGAATAGGATCTTTCACCACCGCTTCCCAGTCGATCTGTGAGGTGATCAGCAGGCGGTTGAAGATGTGGTTAGAAATTGGAGAGTTCGTTGGAACATAATTGCAGGGGCAGGAAAGGGACGCAGGATTGACTGTGTCTAGAAAGGGAGCCAAAGCCAGTGGACTTACGTCTTTCAGGCATTTTTGCTTCAAATGGCGTATAGGAATCGGGGGATGGTATTGTGGGTAGGCATGATAGTGATTCTTCGATTGTTTGGACTATGATGGTTTCGATGATTTGCTGAAGTGTCTGAACGGTTGAATACTGTAAATGTCTTGAGAATCGGGTGCACTTGCTCAGTACTCGGGTACGCTTCGAAATGGATGGGGCAGAGGCAGATGACAAAATTCAGTGTCCGAGGTCCTTCACCTGGATGGTGCAAGTTCGGAACAGGGCTTTCCAGTACTGACCGCCTGATCTTGATCCCGACCTATTGAGCACAAAATACTCTGATGATTTGCATTAGCGGTGTGAAATGGGTGGGAGAAGGCTGTAAAAATCGACGAGAGTGCCGAGATAGAAGTAAGTTTTGAAATTTACGATATTGCTATAAGAATAGTTGGGGTAACGTGTATGGAGAACCAGAGTTTGACCCCGGACTATCTTTAAGCCCGCCACCAAGACTCTTTGGCTGCAAGCTGGCTTGTTGACGGCCCTATTCACGCCAGAAGTTTGGCTCTCCCTGCAAGGTATGAGAAGACCCACGCAGGTGGGGGGCGAAGAAGGAGGAGGGTGAAACAATACCAAGAAGCCTCGAATATATTGGCTGCCAAAAACGGAGATCACCTTCACAAGAATATTCGACTCTTTTTCACGAGATATATCCCGATAGCCCGCGGGATTGATAGCACGAACAACTCGTGCGGCTTCACCTGCCACGAGAGTGTAAGAGCTGGCAGCTGTCTCGAAGCCCGTGTACCCCTATATGAGGGATTTGATTTCCGTTGGTAACTTCTTCATTATAGATATTGGTTGAAGATCTACATGCGAGACAAGTGTGCGAAGTCTACCAGCTGGATCAAGCTGCCTTGGGGCTGGGTATGTATCCTTGTAGAAGGGAGCATCGGCGGGTACAATCTGAGTGATTATGTAAATTGACAAGTTCGTATATCCTTCAATCTCTTACGTCAGACATTCGTAGCACCAATCGTGAAAACACTGCACGGATTGATCATTGCTCCCTAGGAACTGACGTGTATATGGCACAATTGTTATAGAACGATCGTAGTCCGTCAAACCAATATTAGTGTCTTCGTAGTCGCTGTTAAACGAGACCGGATTGGTTATTCGAAGACTCCCCGGGTCTTTTGGTCTAACCGCAATACTACAGGATCGTCAGTAGGTCTTTCGAGTGATCTGGGTTGGAAGCTCTACAGGCTCGAAAATTGGATTGCCACTCATCGACGCCTTGAAGTCTGCGAGGTGGGAATTGCAAACGACAGAGCCCACAATGCTCGGAGCCAGTGTACTATAGTGATTCCATAGGAGAGAATGCGAATTCGGACGCTTCAGAATAGAATATCGAGGCAGCTCTTGTCAATTAATGTCGAAAGTACTGCTAATACGAGATATCAGTCGGTTGCGAAAGTGCGGTAAGAAACTTTGATCCGTTGAAGCGTAAAAGGCTCGGAAAGTTGGCATTGCGTTGCATCACGTGAGCGGTGCTAATCACTGGTTGTGCCCGCCGACAAAACAGGAACTACGCTACGCCATTTTCGGTCCACCAGGTCAGGGCTGTAAGTTTATAGTATTTTGTGCAAGTCTTGGACAACACAAAATTTCCTAAGAATATTTTTTCGACCGAAGTGAAGCGCACTTTTGAATGTATTAGAGCCTAACTGTACTCGGATTGTTATCAGTCCACCAGGTCTGTATCCACTTCGCGGACAACACCTGCGGCAAGAATCTCCGTCAGCTTTGAAGCCGTCCGTAGTAGTATCTCTGTCAGCTTTTGATGTCATCCGCAGAATCGGGATCGTTCTTTCGCGGTCAGCTCTGCTCCAAAAGATGGCAGGAAGATTCAGTCATCTTTAATCTGCAATTATACATGTCAGCTGTGACATTGTATTATCTTGTGAGATGTCGTTGATTTTCCTCACAATTGAACGAGATGAAATGATCCGCCTCCTGCGCAGGAGCAGGTGGCCTGGGATACTTGTAAAGTCAGCATTGGCCTATTTTTTATTTTAATTTTCCTTCCATTTTTTCTTGATGCGTTGCACTTTCCAAAACTACAAAATAGACCGCCTGCGTTCACCATTATACTAAATCATTGGTTTGGACCACCAGCCTTTATGCTATGACTTGGAGCCGCCTGTGGCGTGTATCTCTTCATTGAATAGGGCCCCTAACCCGGCGAAGGAGGCACCACGTTAGACCACTGTATACTTCGAAAGTTGATTTGCTTTCTAGCTATACGAATACTCCTCGAGTAATTTTGTAAATAATGAGCTAGCTTAGCACGCCTCTATAACTTCGGGAGATTTTCGTGGCGCAAACAAATATCACTATCATCTTTCTTCTCAAACAATTGGCAGGCTGTTCAACTTCAGAGGATATATTTCATCGAGTCTAAGCTATACGATTTTGAAATAGTTCAAAGTTTAAAAGCCTCTTTCATGTTGTCTCGGATTCAGCCAAATAAACTATAGATACGCCGGTTAAACAGCCTCCGACTTCCTCAAGGCTGCCAAAAAGCTCAATATGATAAATATCCAAATGTCAGCCACGCATAACATCTTATGCTTTATCAATGGTTTCGAAAAGGTATGTATTCAGCGAACGATCTGCGTAGCTTACTAGCTCTGCCCATGCTATATCCTCGATTTGTTTTCCGAACACGGTACTTATTCAAATTTTTGTTATATGAGCAGCGTAACTTTTTCATGGCCCCAGAAGCGATTGATGAAAGTCGAAGATTTGTAGAGACTGTGAAATTCGAACTCTCGGCAATTGGAGGTTCCCTACTAGTATCGATTTGGGTTGAACTCGAAAAGGCTCTATCAAGCTGGCGCAACTCGGTCACCAGGCCTGAAAACATGTCGTTCACGGAGTCTCCTGTTTCCGATGATGTCTCGATCTCGACAAAGTGGCAGCCAAGTTCTAAGGCTAGCGCACGAGCTTCTGGCGTAGAGACCTTTCTTTGCAATGAATCTGCCTTAGTTCCCACGATTACAATCGCTGTCTGTGAGTCTGCTGTTGGTCTCAGAGCAGTAGTCTTAGTCATAATTTTTTTGACGGTGCGTATTTGGTCGTACAACGCACGGACTTGCAGAAATGATGTCCTGCAGCATACACTATAGACGATAACAAATCCTTGACTGCCGCCGATCCATTCGGGCGCATACTTGTCGTAGTAGCTACCAAATATTCCGTTCCCAGTGCCAGCTGTATCTAACACTGCTATAGTATCGGATGACTGGGCGATCGGTTTGACATACTGATCGCATATCGTGGGATCGTACTGTCAAATCTTAGTAATGTTGTTCCGCTATTAAGATTTTGGCTACCAGCTAAAAGGAAAAGTTATAAACAGAATGTTCGGCCAGACCTCTATAACGAAATAATCGCAGAAAAATCTTATAGCTAAAGCCGTCTTGCCAACCTGGTCGCTGCCTAATAGTGTTACTTTGTATTTACGCATTGTTCGTGGGTTGTCGACGGTCATAATCTGAGTGTATAATCAACTCATATAGACTGTCTATGGTGTATGCATATAGTAGCAACCTGAGTAACTGAACAAATTATCCGGGCAGGGATTCTAAGTATGCATTGGATGTTATTTATGACTCGCATGATTACTGTAATGCTCTAATATATATTGTTGTCATCTTTTGGGAAATCCTAGGAGGCTAGTCTCAAAATGCTTTTCAGTATCCGGCTGACACCTATTAACGACGATGACAATAATTGTGTTTTCCACGCCCGACGCAGCAGCCTTATCACAAGCGCGCTAACTTGAATAAATGAATGAATTTATCGTACGCCGGATTGGCCGTAGGCCATGCGGGTCATCTATGCTAGTGTATTTTATATACAAATTCCCAGGAAACCATTTAATTGGACAAAAACCTGAGTTCTGTGTGTCTCCTTCACGCTTTCCGCTAGTATATACGCAGCTTATAATACTACCTTTGTTTGTCAGCTAGGGTTTAGCCGTATAAGAGAGTCTGTGCAACGCGATATTCGGGGAGCCTGCCAGAGCTTATTAACCATCTTGCTAGTTTTGCCGCTCCTTTCGGATTAATAGTTAGCCACTTGAAGTCGATAGCATGTCTCCCACGTTCTTGTAATTGTTCTCTATCGATCAGGGGGCAATAAACTATTACGTGTCTTGCTATTTCCCTTCCTATGCCGCATTCGCATGACCCTGATTCGATTCCTGGGACTTTTTTCTTGTTTAAGAAATATTTAAATCCATTGCACCCAGTCCTCATTTGGACTAGCATAGAGCTTTCGGCCTTCGCCAGGTCGTTGTGGAGCCTTTGTTGAGTGTCGAGGCTAATGGGGTATCTCAGCGGGGGGGCATCCTAGCGCTTTTCCTAATGGATCCAATAGTTTTCTGTTCTAAACTTTAAGGCGAGTGGGGTATTTAGATAGATGCAGGGCTGAGGGTTAGTGCCCTTTGTCATCTCCCGAATCGGCCCCCCTGCTTATGTTATACGCCATTCCCTTTTTGAGGCGCCAGGGGTGATAATCGGCCGTCTCATTCTCATTTTCTTTTTAATCCTGGCACAAATCGCTTGAATTTCTTTCTAGCGCTTTTCTTTAGTAAATGTTTCGTCCGGTGCTTCATATGCGTTGAAGTGGCTGAAAGTTATGCTATCGAGATATATTTGGATAGGGGGAATAGCTGCCTCCACCTGGAGCTCACGTATTTTCGTAGTTTTATAGGCTCTTATTACCTTCCTTAGGCCGGTATTCTGGACGACTACTAGCTTCCTTGTCATAGTTGTTTGTGCGCCAGCTTTGGAGGTGTTATGCCAGATGGGGGAGCCAAATGTGATGGCGGGCCGAACTATTGCCGTGTAGATCTGATAAGCGTTCCGAAAGGTAGCCCCCTATATAAACGCCGCTGTGCGTCCCAGAGCTAGCATCTGAGTGGCTATCTTTGCTTTAACCTGGTTATAATAAGCCGTCCATCGGAGGGCCGGGTCTAACCAGACGCTAAGCACCCGTACCGAGGTGGTCGGGTCTTTCATGACTCCTTTGCCAAGGTCAATAAGGGCTTGCAAATTGTATTGTATTCTTTTCCCCCTCGTGAAATAAATCAATTCGTATTTAATTAGGGCAAACTTTATACCAAATTTCCTAGCTTATACTAAGCATTTCCTGTGGACAGCTGAGAGCTTAGCATAATTGGCTTTAATAGTTGTGCTAAATGCTAGGAGGTTGATATTATTTACAAAACCGTATCCCGTTGTTCCGTTGCTCGGCTTGTTGCAGATTTCCAGCACTAGCGCTATATAAAAGAGGAAAAGGATGATTAATATCGGGGATCCTTGAGGGATTCCTGTAACCTGGTTTATTAATTCAGACGTTTTCCCCTGGAATAATAGGGTTGTCGAGCAGTCTTATAAGAAGCTGCGGAGGAATCTTATTAGCTAGTACGGGACTCTCCTCTTCCTTATTTCGTCGAGGAGGCGGATTTAGTCAATTATATCGAAAGCTCTTGATAAATCCATTGATAAGAGAGTGGCGATAAATCGCTTCGACCCCTAAACTATATAAATTTGCTCTGTGAGCATTTCCAGTACTATTAAAACTGACTGCCCCTATCTGCTACTGTATTGCGTGATAAGAAAGAGGTTGAAGGTCTTTGTTAAAATAGTTAAGCGCCTTGCTATAATAGCCTCGATTATTTTTCCTATTATATTTAAGAGTGCTATTGGGCAGTAGGCTCCTGGCTCGCTATAGTCTGGCTTCCCTGGTTTCTTAAAGATAATAATATTTGAGATTTTAAATTGCTTCGGGTAATGTCCGAGCTCCTAATATCCGGTTATAAATGATGCGAGGACTTCGGCCAGGGGGTCCCCCATTGCTTTCAAAATGTTTGCCGAGATGCCGTTTAATCCAGCCGCTTTATTGTTTTTTATTTTCTTAATTTCTATTTCTATATCGAGGGGGGTGCAATGTATATCGGAAGGCGCGGGGTCTTTGAAAATATGTTCGGCGAAAGAGGTGTTTTCGATATTGCTAATATCGGCTCTTATTACTAGGTAGAACCGTCCTTTTAAAGCCTGGACTTTTTCTTCGAATGTTCGGCCTAAGATATTGTTTCCCAGTTATAGAGGGGTATAACTAGTATCTCTAGTAATAGATAGCTCTAATTGCGTGCTTACCTGGCCAGTTTCCAGATATTATTATTTCTTTATATCGAGGCTTTGTAGATAGTTTCGCGGAAAACGCGTCATTTAGCGTTTTTTATAGCCCTAGCTTTTTTATAAAAGGCTTCCGACCTTTTTGTGCTAGCCCAGTCTTTATATTCCCGGGAGTTGTAGATATCCGATTTAAACTATAGAGGTGGATATAAGAGTATACTGCATCCCTTAATAGCGGTGAATAGAACCTAAAATCAAGAGTAAAGGGTCGAATATGCGTGCCTAGCTAAAGTGGCTGTAAGAGCCCTATATATACAAAAGCCGGTGGTTGGGGGTATCACGTGAGCAAGTCACCTGACACACACTTATCCCTTCTACATTATATAAGTAAAAATAACCCCGTTTAATATATAAAAGAATATTTAAAAAGGATATTGAATAAGTTATTACGTGGCTGGTCACGTGGTGCATTAAAGCTTATGAAGCTTATTTAAGCCTTTGTAGCCCTTCAAGGTAAAAAAATTTGAAGATAATGCGCTGCGATTGGTAGCGAATTGGTGGCGTTGGTGGCGTTGGTACCAACTCCCCATAGTCCCTTTCCCTGGCACCAATAGGATTGCAGAAATTTTTGGTACTAATGGTAGCCGAGCATTTAGTGGCCCGTGCCCCCCAAAAGGTTGATGCCTCGCAGCTGCAAGGCATCAACTTTTTTTTTTGGCCTGCCGTGGATGCTTTGCAGCTGCGAGGCACCCACGGCATGCATGCATGCATCGATGCATCGTCTAAGTCAGCATGCGCATGCTACTACATGCGCATGCTATAAGAGCAGGCGCTAGTATAAAGAAACCATTGCCAGGCCATTGCCAGGGTAAACTTTCTCTAAATCAATTGAATCTGCAATAATATTTTTATTTTGTTGTGATTATACTAATGCCCTACCGAAGTCATGCAAATGGACGTGCTTAAATTGCAGCATGCGGCCGTATGCGTGCGCACGCGGCCGCAGCTATTTATAGCATTTTTACTTTTCAGTGGCGAATTGGTGGCATTGGTAGCGAATTGGTGGCGTTGGTGACCAATTGGGATCCCCTGCAAATTTTTGGTGCGGCTGGTCACCAAAAATATTTAAGCGAACCCAATCGGCTACCAACGCCACCAACTCGCTACCAACGGCACGTGCTGTACTTCGCTAAAGTGCTGGCTTCAAATTTTTTCACCGATGTTGAAATATATAGCTTTTTAATCTTTTAATACACTCTTTTTTATTTTATAAGCTTTTAATTTTAATAATTTTAAATTT
>QGMK01001256.1:0-11618 GCA_007825345.1 Lachnellula suecica | reverse complement strand
ACACTCATCCCCTCCCCCGCCGTCCTCGGTCTCGCCGGCGTAGTCGGCCCCTCCTCAGCCTTAAGCCTCGCCTCATAAGCCGCCATCTCATCGCTCAACGACAGCCCCAGCGAAACCTCCACCATATAATCCCCCACATACGCATACGGCTGGCTCACCGCCTCCAGATCATTCGGGTCATACTGCTCGAGCAGCTTCACCGCGCTCCAATCGTTGAAAGTCGGCCGCTTCTCCTCGAGCTTGTGCATGGACTTCGTGCTGCCCGATCGTATCGACGCCCCCGCGCTCTTGTTCGACACCTGCAGCCCATGCCCATTCATATGCCCGTTCAAATGCCCGTTCCAGTTCCCATACCCGTTCGGCAGCGGCGGCATCGGCGGTACTTCCTCCAACTTCTCCGGTCTTTGCCTGCGCACCAGTGACCGCAAGGACGACATCGACGCCGTATTCTTCTTCGACAGCGTGCGCCGCCCCGTTCCTGTCGTTCCTGTCGTTCTCGTCGTTCCCGCCGTCCCCGGCCTATTCTCCTGCTCGTACATATCCGGCGGGGGCAGCGGGGGCGGCGGAGGTAATCGCAATGGCGGCAGAGGTAAAGGCGCAGTGGGCGGCTCGCTCGGCGGCAGGAAGTCGTAGAGCGAGTAGAAGGAGTTCAGCAGCGTGCCCGAGGTCGCGGGCGCCATGATCCATTCCGGGGCCGCGTCTTCCAGGTCGTTCAGGATGATGTGGATGCGGATGAGGGCGCGCTGCCAGCGGAAGCCGTGGACGAGGTAGGTCGGCATGTCTGCGGTTGCGCTGATGGGGTGAAAGGATCGCGGAGCCTGTGGGAACGCGCATGCAGGCGTATGCTGGCCGTGTAACTTCCCCCGGGCCGTGCGGTCGATTGATGCTATCGATACGGTATCACTGTGCCCAACCTTCTCCGTAGTTGTCGTCAGGGGCAGGGCTAGTAGCCGTAGCTAGCACTTCGTGGACGTCCGCTAGCAATAAGAATCCGCGCCCGGTCGTTCATCATAACATACTATCCCGTCGCTATTTCCTCCTCTTTCTCGTTAGGTTGGGAGGTGGTTCTTTGGTTTTGTGGAGAGCAGTCGGGAGAAATTGTAGTCCCGATGCGGATGCACTCGTCGATCACTCTGGGGGCTAGGAGCTCTAGCTGGGAACCCCCTGTAGCTTCAACGGTTTCGGGCCAAGGGGCCGCTGCCAGAGGCCTGTGCCGTGCAGCTGAACCGAAAACTTTCTTACGACTTCATGGGTTGGGGAGTTGGGGCAAATAGTGCTTAGGTGCATTGCTGTTGGTTCTATGGTTTATGTTTGCGTTGTTTATATTTTCAAAAGGTGTTACATATCTACGCTTTGGATCTGAGAACCGAATGATGGTCTTAGATGGACACGTCGTAACCTCAGATCGCCGTGTCCGAGCGTAGTGGCCAAGGAGATTCAAAGCTTCACTGAGGACCAGAAGCTTGAATCGATTTGTCCAATGTAAGAAGATTTCACAAGCCGAAGAAGCATACTGAGAAGAAGTTTGGAACAATCAGCGATGCGTTGAGCGCGCCTCAAATATCCTTTACTACGCATAGTGCAGGGGTGAAGTCGTAGTATTGGGCGCTCTGTCAAAGTATGTCTTTTGTATGTGTGTTTGTATAGCAAAACTCTGATTGATTTCTTCGCCATCATTGCAGTTGATGGCCAGAGGGGCGGAACGAACTGCGTAAGCGGCGCTCAATCCAGTGCCGTCGACTGCTATACAGGTTGCTTGCAATATGCTATCAAGGCATATTCATCAACGAATGATACCAACGTTCGGATCACCGCCGGATAATATGTACTCGTCGAGAGATGATTCACAGCTGAATGAGTGGCGCTTGAAAATTCAGAGTCCTTACTCTAGGGGGTTAGATTTCAGTGTTTTGGATTTCCATTCCAAAAGAAGGATGGGAACGCGGAATTCCTCTCTCTTTGTTCAGCGCCAATGCAATCAATTTAACTTTCCACTCCGTGCCTTCCAGGGGCGATTTGACGGGTGTGTTGGCCAGTATTGCAAGGATGGACTGGCTAAGCCCTCTATTAGCCGTTTGTTAGTTTCCCAAGTGTCGAGCAAGTTATTGATGCGGATATTTTCAAGTTTGCAAGGCTTTTTCGGAAATTTTTGTATAAAGCGTGGAAACTGAGTCTGAGAATCGAAAGTAAATCATGCTGACATGCTGAAACCTTCTCTTTGAAGCCTACATGCAACTTCTTCTTATACTTGCTAATTAAAATTTTTATTGATTGTTAGAGTATATTCTTATTTTTCAACTTCGTTCTGAGGTAGCGAAACCTGGCTATCCTTCTGCGCCTGCTCTGACTCTCTGCAAGGACTGGAAAGGTAAGACGCTGTTAGATTCGATATACATTTCAATGCGCAGTCTGGATATATCTTACTCAAATCATGTCTTTACAATATATCGGACAGATTCCGAACCTATATATTCCTTGTTGGCAAGCTTAGGCGTGCATGATATTGTGTAATCACCAGGGATCTGGTACCACCGGAGGGCACAGCCCGCTGTCTATTCGAAACTGATCCCACATGACATAGCCCCACTTGCGATGCTTTCGGTGGCCCCCCAAGTGTTCAAACATGAAGGGCCAGGCTCTTTCATTTACCTTGCGCCACGTTGTTTCTGGTCCTACGGAAAGATAAAAATTAGCCTTTTCGGGACAACAGCAGATCGCAATAGCTCGACAACCGATGATGGTTCCTCAGCATCGGGGGTTTTCAGTGTATAATACCTTTGTCGGAGTCTTTGAAAAACGGCTTTGGGATATATCGTGCCTCATGTGCAGCTGTAAAGTCAATCAGTTTACACCTCGCGAAAGGAATTTCAGGCCCTCTTCTGATTCCAACAGGTGCACCGAAGGACCTGAATGAAGGATGCTCATCCTCTTCGCCGAGACTCCACATAGCGTCCCATTTTTCCGAGTGCGATGCTGCCTTTGCCATTTCATAGAGCCCCCGAAGACCTAGAGCGAAGCAAACATTGGCTGACGAGTTATGCCATCTTCTACGAGCTCGAGTCCATTCGTTATCTATCCTTTCCTCTTCGTCGATCACTACAAATGTCAGTTAGTCTTGCCGGTGAACCATGTTTCTTTCTCGAGCAAACTCCTAGTATGAGGTAGGAATAAGATAGCTCAACGTGGGGCCTTACCTGGAATCACCAGTTCATAACGAAAATAATCATATATGCAATCGACCTGTTCCCTTTCCCATAACGAGAATCGGCTTATAAACAGCTTCCTATGCAAGTCTCTGCGCCTCGCCGGCGCTTTGAGTTTCCTATATCTATAGTACTTGTAGATTGCCGCTGGCGTCCCAGGGTGTCTACTCTTGCTCTCGTTTTCCTTTGGAAACAAATTGCGGTACATCTCGAACACGTAGCACGCCCGTTGGATGCGCGCTACCTCCGTCAAGCTGACTGGACAAGTCTCGAGATTCTCTCCGCTTTGGCTCCTAGCCAAGACTTGGGCAGAGCCTTGGCTGGCCTGCTTCCCAATGGTCTTGCATATAAAATCGTCGGTGAAGAATCGCACGCATCTGTGTAATTTGCTGAGTGCACCTACGAATATTTAAGTACTCAGCTAGTTATTGAAATAAGAGAATAATCTCTATAGGCCAACTTACACGCTTCCCCCAAATTCTGGACTTTAAGCTCGGGATTGCGCACTTGCAAATACTTCTCAATAAAGCTCGCAATCTCTCGTCTTGTGGGATTCGCTATCCGCGATCTGACCGCCAAGATTGCCTCGTAACGGATCTCTGAACCCATTTCCTTCTTTATTATCTCATTAACGAGGAAAACCTCTGCTGCCTTGAAATCCCAGTATATGGCTTTGCTCGTGCTATCGAATAGTGAAACGTTAGTCTTGCGCAAGTGTCAAGTTTGATTTTGAAATGTGTCTATACTTACCGAACGAAAGACGAAATGTCAGAGGCAGGCAAGCTTATTATAATGGCTTGTAGCAGCTCGGCAGGGAGCCGTTCCAGCTGTGACTTCCCTGTTTGTTGAGACATTGTGAGGCGTTGCTTTTGGATAAGTCTGATAAATGTCGAAATACCGAGGACTTTTTGAGTTTGCGCGGTGGTGTCTGGTGATACCGGCCGTGAAATATGTTGCGTAGGCTAATAAAAATTTCGGTCAATGTGGGAAGGATACTGTAGTACCTAATATTGGTGCGTGGGTCTAAAAATACTAGACTGGCGTGTGGTCCGATTTTGATCTCGTTTGGCGAGAGCCGTTGGACTCCACATAAGTAGAGGCTATTAGCTCCGGGAAAGAAATCTACCTAGCTATTCTCAGAAAAGCGAATGTTCAATTGTATTATGACGAGATACCGTTCGACCCACATTGACGGCTCTGAAAACTTATCTACGGTACGTACGTGCTCTCCAATAGTCCGGTAGTCAAGGTTAAAAGCTCAAAATATCGTGTTGGAGGGACAAAATACATGAACAAGCATTTTCCGCCTCCTGGTAATTGTCCAAATCTACCTTTGTTTAACCAAATCTTTGAACAAGGATAATATCACGGGACGGTGCCGGCAACAATTTGCGCTATCGAGCTCGCAATTGCGGGGTGCCCATCCACCAGACTCGGATTGCTGTGCCACTGATCCCATAACCTATCCGTCCGGTTCTTATCCCATATAACATGTCCCCAGTTCAAATGGTTGCAGCAGCGACGGTACTGCATTTTTCCACAGCAATCTGCGCACATATCTTTATTCACCTTACGCCACATCTTTTCCGGTCCTATTGAGAGGTTATGATTAGTCTTTTTCCCAAAAAACAGTCGCTGAAATGGAAATCAATTTCGAAACAGTCTTTTCCAGTCTTACCTTGTTCGGTGTCTTCAAAAAATGGTCTTTGAATATATTGTGCCTCTTGCGAAGCTGTCATACTCTTTAGGTACAGATCCTGATGACTTAAGCCATGATTTAATCGCCGGCCGTTGATTCTGTCGGGATCTGTTTGTATAGCATCGCTGATGTCGAATTCTCCGCGAGAACGATAGTTTTCCATCGACTTGTGAGCCCATTCTCTATCGTATGGCAGTCCTTTTGCTAATGGATAAATAGTGGAAAGATCTCGGCTTAAATAAGGAATAATAGGAACTTTGCGCGTTGCTTTGGGGGGGCTGCCGTTTCCAAGTCTCCCAGCCGGGGGCTCACCTGCATTGAGGAAAAGTTTAGCTTTGCCTGCCAATCGTGTAATCTTTTCAGATCGCAATATACCCTCACTTACCGATAACGGTCAATGAATAAAGATAGTTGTAAACAGAGCCAAATTGCTCTCGCTCCCACGGCGAAAACCTGTTGTTAAACACGGCGGCATACAATGTCCTGTATTGCTCCTTGTTCCTCTGATCATGGTCCTTGTTCTTGCCCGATATCCTAGGATTTTCATATTTGAAGTTCAAGGACATATTCCGGAATGTTTCGAACATATAAAACGCGCGTTGGATTCGGACCACTTCGGTAGAAGTGACACTGAGCTCCGCCACAGCATCTTGGATATTTTCGTCACTTTCAGGGTCCGAGTTTTGTTCGCTTCGCTTACCAATCGTATGGAGTATATAGCCGTTGGTGAAGTATTGTACGTAGCCGTGTATCTTAGTCAGAGCGCCTATACCCGGTTAAGAAGTCAGTTGAAAGTTGAAATTAGCTTGTTGCAAAAGTCGGCCCGAACATCAGGGAGTAAGTCCTGCGTTTAACTTACAAGCTTCTCTCAAACTCTGCACTTTGGGTGCGGGATCCCACGCACGCAACTCGTTTCCAAGAAAGGCTCCGAGCTCTCGTCTTGTCGCGTTTCTAAGGTGCTGCGATCTTACGGCTAGGAGCGCCGAGTATAGTACGCCTGGCCCTATTTTCTTATCTACTATTCGCTTGATAACAAAACTTTCAAAGGCTTTGAACTTGGCGTGGATGTTTTTGTTTGTTCTGTTGAACACCAGCCGTTAGCTTTTTTGTAATTTATCAGGCTCCTTCGGATTAAGGCTTAAGTTCAGCTTACCGAATCAAGGATGCGAGGTCAGGAGCAGGCAAGTCGATCATAATAGTTTGTAATAACTCCAGAGGGAGTTTTTCCAGCTGGGACTCAGGAGTTTGCTGAGACATTATGGCAGGTAGATTTTGGTCGATGGACAGGGGTGGTCTGACGGACATAATGTAAGAAAGCTTTCAACCATGTTGTGAGTTTCGGGGAGAATATAATGAAAACGCCAGTCTATATGGAAACTACTCTTCGGTGTGCGGGTCTAAATTGGTGTCAACCAGAGTTTACCTTGCGCTTGCTTGATGGCTCCCGTGGGAAGCAACCCACAACCCTATAATCAGGAGTCACTAGTTGCAAAAAAGAATCGCGTTCGTGTGAAAGTGGTAAGCTAATTAGAGCTGGACGAGATGATGTAATTGGAGCTATTTCTCTTCCGTCGCTTCCAATTTCTAATTCCTCTGTACGAGAAAATTGTAGCTTTGATTTAAACTTTACGAGAATAGCACTTTAAAGTCGCTTTTATTAATTCAAAAATCACAATTTCATTTTCCAAGAGGTTTATCAATTTACGTGCAAGTACATTTGTCCAGCAGCTGAGCCGCGAAAACATCAAAAGTTCACCGCAGCATTCTGCATTTCCAACACTAAAAACCATCAAAAACAAGTGAAAAGCTCAAACAAGTACAAATCGTCCTTTTCGAGGCCGAAATGCCTCAAGCATATCCAAATCATCGAGAGGGACAAAAAGCTCAAGCACTGTTACGCGCTCTGCAACACCAGTTTTCAGCATATTAATGAGCATTAAATGATGCACAACAAAACCTTGTATGTGATCTCGCGCGACCAACATAAAGGTCCACTCGTCCTGTTGTGGCTCATCCAGAATCCAGCTATCCGAAGCCCAGTGGCCTGGGATCCAGCGATCCGTCTTCATAATCCTGAGGTAGCACTGCACGTCTTTGATTATGAATGCAAAAGTTTCCTGTTCAACAGCCTGATTGGCTCTACTTCGGGGGTTTTCAAAGTCTGGGGTAAAGTGCAGGAGTATAGCAGTGACGAATAAGTAGCCTGATTTTTCGGCGGAAGGGTAGTTTTCGAGGCGAAACTTAGTTTCTAGTGGCTCGATCCGCCCACTTCTATCGATGGGATCATTTCGCAGTACAATGCATACATTATCATCCGCGGCAGGAGAATTACAGCTAGTAGCAAAAACAAACTTCAACTTTCCAGACTCGACTTTCCGTATGTCCAGAGCGGTTGGGATCCGTCGGGTTCTCTTGACATCGGTTGGTTGTCCATAGAAGAGTGGCCCCATCCACCCGGCAAAGCACCAAGTTGGAAAGCCTTCACGGCGGGTGGGTGGCGCTTGGGAACGCCATAGAAGCGCCCAGTCGAAATCCTCCACTGGCATTCCCCAGAAGAATCCCTTGGGATATATCGTTTCAAGTCTTTGGAGCACACCCCCAAACGCTCTCAAGCCGTCCTCAGCATACTTCATGTTCCTGTAAGAATAAAGATTCAGCTTCTCGCCCCAGTGCTCTAGCCTCCTCGAAGGCCAGTCTAGTGGAATTCTTAGAGCACCTGCCCCTGCTTGTCGGAGCATCCATGTTACAAATCCTTCTTCCGTGGGATTAGAAGAAGGAGAAAGACTGTGAGCCCAAGACCGTGTTTCATCAAGTGATTCGCAGCATTGCATTGAAGAACAGTCAAAGTATATCTGGTGATCGCTGACATAAAGACACCTTGGCGAAAGTAGGCCTTCTTGGAAAGTCCACGCACGCCCACCCCAAGGGCTTATCCAAATCTGCTGGGACAGTGTAGGCATCAAACTGACCAAAGTCTTCCCCTTAATACGACATCGCAGTTGAGGATAATAGTCCGGTCGACTAAGTCTGGACAGACCTGAATTTGCCGAAGTACCCGAAAGGGTAATTAACGTGATGTATGCTCCACGATAAATGCTCCACATCCTGTCTATTTGGACGGCCTTATCTTTTGGATCTGACTGATCAATGCAAACTGAATCGATCCAGACGTACTTTTTGCCAAGTCTTTCCGTAAAAGAAATGGAGTCTTCAAGGGTTTTTGGAAGAGTTCTGAGGCTATCGCCAAGTTTATAGCTACCCTGAGTCACATCACCCCAGACGTAACTCAAAGCGACATATTCGCAGCCGGATCCAGGATACTTCACCACTTGACGGGATCTGACGTCTATGAAGCGCACGACTTCCAGATCGGCTGTCAAGACGGGAGCACATGCTTCATCGTGACGGCTGATGCACGAATCAATCCACCCATTAATCATATTGACATTGATTTCGTGGGAGTCAATCCGCCGTCCACCAAGGGTTCGTTGAGGTCCGATATCGGATTCCACCATACACAACGCGTCTCCACGATGTCCAACTACTGAAACAGGCAACGAGATCGAGCTAGGCTTAAGAACTGATAGTAAACACGTGGCGTAATGTCGTTTTTCAGGGCTATCCATCTTGATTCCCAATTCTCCAGATACCCTGCAAATAGTCCAATCCGAAAGCAGTACGACTTCTTGCTCTGAAGAGCTAGGATTCGACGTAATAGCAAAAAGACAGCAACATACTGGGCAATCAGACCAGAACTCCATTGATCCTACTTTCCCGAGAGTGCGAATGGACTCGTCCCCCTCCTCAAACGCTGTTCTGAGCTCAGATTGTGAAGTCCAAGATGGCCGAGACTCCAGAAGCTGGATCAAGTCCAAGCTCTCGCATCTAGAACAAGCAGTTCGATCAACAATCTTCACAGTCTCGAGGTTGATGGATTCCCTGGCTTGCGAAAACATCCAGCTGAGCTCGGGTTGCCAGGCTTCGGACGTGCAGTGATCAACATCATGTCCTTTGCCTCGACACTTCAGGCATAATAGAACGTGATCTGCCATGGCTCGTATAAGCCTTTTTTGGACTTGTTGGAGGGAGTAACTTCAAGAAGTGGGGTGATTGATCACGACTGAGGTTCAGTAACTTATGGCGGGTTTCTTATCTCTTGCTTGCTTTTTTTGAGTTCTTGCTATTTTTAGCAACTGGAAAACGCCACATAAGTATCTCTTCCAAGTGAGAATACCAATGGGTCGAAGATATTGACACGACTACATAACAATTTATCACAGCTTTGCTGGCGAACTAGTCTGTATTAAATCTAGGTATAAGTTTTAGTACTTATACTCTCAGGATTGATACTGAATCGAGCCTCACTCGAGGGATGATCATGTCGCTCCTGGATTTCGAATTCAACTCCAGCATCTATAATTGGAAACGCTTAATTAGGGGTTGAGAAGTCTACATAGTTTGTAGAGTCATTTAAAAATGTATATTTCCTTGAAATATCGACACGGCTTTGTAAGTTGGTCGGAAGTCAAGATTCCGATACCCCGAACTACTGCTCTAATGGGCAAACAGAAGTGAGACATTTATTCTACTATAATCTGCATTAAGACTAAAGGTTTGGAGTTGTAGATTGATGCTTGCTTCTACGTGGATTGAAGTCAACCCTTCTTCTTGCTACCCAAACGCTCAGCCGCCATTTTGCACTCAATGAGTGTACCCGCCATAACAGCCCTCATGTTTCCTTCTTCCAACTTCAAAATACCCCGAATAGTCGAGCCACCCGGTGTAGTGATCTTCTCCTTCACAATCGAAGGATGTTCCCCCGACAGCACCAGCTCCGCCGAGCCCTTCATCGCCTGCGCAGCCATCACCTGGGCATTTTCCCGGTCCAAACCAAGCGCCACAGCTCCGTCGATCAGCGCCTCAAGTATAACGGCAAAGAAAGCGGGTGTAGAGGCGCAAAGTGCAGTACACGTGTCGAAAGTTGATGCTGTGATGTGTCTGACTGTTCCGATAGATCCAAACAGCCAGTCAACCATCTGCAGTGTATGAACGGACGTTCCTTCGGGAGCTTCGATGACGGTCATTGATTCCCTAACAAAGGAAGCGGTATTGGGCATAGCACGAATGACTGTTGTGGACGGGCGGTCGTCGCCGGGGATTTGAAGGATGGCTTCGATGTCGGAAATTGTCACGCCGGCGAGAATGCTGATGAGATGCTTTCCTCGTACTGCCTTTCGAATCTCATCTTTTCCGAGACACGTTTCCAGGTCTGCCGGCTGACAACCTAGGATGATGATGTCGGCATTGATAGCTGCCAATGCATCGGCGCCGTGGAGGACGGAAACAGCTGTAGGGAAACTAGCTATCGCGGTGCTTACACGGGCTGCAGAGGCAGACGTGCGGGTATATGCCGCGAAATTCTTAGGAATCGTTAACTTCGTGGGTAGCGAGTCCGTCGATGTGGGGTTGGATGAAGATTTGTTCGAGTTTGTTGAGATTGTGGGACTTGTTGGATCGTAAGTTTGAATGCTAGCAAGTACACCACACAGAAGAGCGGTGCCAAGGTTTCCTGAGATTCTCGTTAAAGCTTGCCATTACATTGGGATAAATTCATGAGCGATGAAGGGGCGAAAAGGGCGAGGTACCACAACCCAGAATTGCCAGTCCAGGAGCTGGAGTCGGCTCAGGGGCAGAAACGTCTGACGGAGGCATTTCTTGATATTCGTTGTGAGTGCCGTGCGAGAGAAGAATAGCTTCCTTTCAAATCACTTCTCAATTCATTAAAGTGGCGTCTAAAGAGTCTCAAGAAAAGCCTCGGAACTTGCTTATGAAGCTTCCGGCTAAGCTTGAGCGAACTCCAAATCACTTGTGCAACAATACACAGAGCTCGAGTCTCTCCCGCACCTCATCTTAATCTCGATGTTGTGCAATCATCACTGCATTATTCAAGCCGATTTCCTTATCGTTAGCCCGTAATTAAATTAAAGATACTACCACTTTCAAAACATTCTGCTGTAATTCTGGAAAAGTCTCCATCCTTCTTTCTTACAGGGAATGGATATTATCCCAAGTTGAGCCTGCATCCAGATCCTGCCGGTGGCAAACAGTGACAGGTTTTTTTTAGATGCATGTCTCGTGGCCGAAATAACAGGCGCATGTCCTTATACATCGGGTACTTAGGGTTGCATATGGTGGTTGAAGTCTGGTTGCACTGCGTTGACTTTACCTTAGTGCTGAAGCTTGTGTGTGGCGGTATTTGCCAAGGCTGGATACATTCGGGAAAAAGAATCCTTAGAAATGTTCCAGCCGATATAAGAAATTCAAAAAATGGCAAATGGAACTATTTGAACGGAACTTGTTTGAGGTTGATTGATTCATGCAAAAGACTCAAGATCTAGTTCAAAGAGCAGAAAGCGGGGTGGCCAAGGTAGAAAAATTTGATGAAAGGACGCTGAGGCTGAAAATGCTTGATCTTGTTTTTTAAATACGGAGTGCTTTTATATTTTAATACAATGATAGCGCTGCGCGCTATGCATTGCTATTAACCGCTGATTATCTTAGTATATTGTATAAGGGTGGATATAAGAGTATACTGCATCTCTTAAATAGCGGTAATATAACTTAAAATTAAGAGTAAAGAGTGGAATAAGCATGCTTAGCTAAAGAGGTGGCCAGAGGCCTATATATACAAAAAGAGGTGGTTGGGGGATGTCACG
>QGMK01001255.1:0-11626 GCA_007825345.1 Lachnellula suecica | reverse complement strand
GCGAGGAGCGAGGGACGACGGACGGGAGACGGACGATGGACCCTTCTTTCTTCTTATACGAAGTAGATAGTGGGATGTATCGTGCGATGTATGGTGGGATGCAGCACAGGACTGCAGCAGCGAGGGATCAACCGCCAGCGAAGACGATAGAGATGCCGGAGTCAATAAAGTACCTATTAGGTAGGCGCTGCGCTGCGTGGTGAAAGACGACGGTGCGAGGTGCGGTCGAGTAATTGAGCTATCGACTTTGAAGAGATTTACCCGGCCACGATCCGTTTGGGATTATAGTACAGGATCGGACAGTGCAGCAACGTAGCTAGCTACAATACGAGCAAGTAGAGAACGCTTGGAGTGCAACGTAAAGCTGAAGGTGAAGGTGAAGGTGAAGGTGAAGACGCAATTTGAAGGTGCAATCGATGGCGTGCCGGCGAAGTCGTGATTTTTCTACTCCGTACTGCTACTGTACTAATATATAGCCAGCCCTAAGCAGCTATTTCGTGATTCTTGTGATGAGTGAGCTCAGATGTGAAGAAGAAGGTACCGGTAATAACAGCTCCGCACGGTAAATGGCAATATAATAAGTCAGCTACAGACAGGTACAGCAGTACCGGTATGAGTGCAGCTGCAGAGAGGGCAATCCGTGCTATTATATCAATACGGTCACAGATTGCATCATGGCCCATCAAACAATTACCGCGTCTTGATTCTCTTTAGACCTCGCACACGCATCACATTGCGTCCATGGTCCACGGTCCACGGTCCATCCGGGTATATCTCGCCATGCAATGCACCTGACGGCTCCCACCATTCAGAACGGATCACAGCCTACACGCAGCGAGACACGTTCTCACTTGTTAGCGTATAGCTGCTCCACCATATATAAATCCCCACTCACTAAAGTCACTAAGTCACTGCACGAAGAGCAGAATACCACCGTACCGTGCGGCGTGCCTCCGAATAGAACCGCTGGAACAACCAGCTGGGACACGGGAGTTAGAGTTATGGGCCGAGGCCGAAGCTTCAGACAGTTCCAGGTTGCAGGTTGGGGCTTCCCAATAATATTCATCCATCCAGTCGTCCGTCGTCCTGCTCCATACCAGACTGTGCCCCCACACTCGTCCACCTCGTCGTCCTCACGCTCTCGCTCTCGCTCTCACTTTCTCACTTCTTCACTTCTTCACTTCCCAGCTGGCCAAGCAATCCAACTTTGGGTGAAAGCAGTATACTGTAGAAACATCTAGAGGACGGCAAGCCAGTCCGAGTCAGCTTGCAACCCATAGCTTCTGCGGTGCTCCCTGAGAGCTCGAAACTGCCCTCCCGCCCCTCCCACTACTGTACTGTACTGTACTGTAGCATCACCAATCACCAATCACCGCCGCATATCATTTCTCACATATCCGCCGCTGCCAACAAAGGCCCGTCCGTCCGTGAGTCGATAAGCTTCCCCCACCGTAATGCAGGCACAGCTCTCCCAATGGAGTATGCCGAGGACGCCACCGCCGTCATCCTTGTCCTGCGCTCGCTGCAATGCAAAGTAATATCATATCTTTGCAGCGTCTATAAATCGCTTTGCAGCGGCATTGGTGTTTGGGGGTTCTCTACAAATCTAGCCTCCGTCCCGCATTTCCCCTGTCTGGAGCGATATCCTTCTGGAATCAACTGATATCCCTCTCGCTGCCAATTCGCTGCCGCTGTCACTGGTTCCCGGATCTGCACTCGCTTCCATTCTTCTCGTGCGATCATAGTCTCAGCAGTAAGGTACCCGAACGGCATGGAATTGAATTGCGCTTCTCTCGCATATCGTACCCGTACCTTCTCCAAAATGTATAGGCCGCACGAGTAAGCTCGCAATTCTACCGGATAGTACAACTGCTATTTCCCTATCTCAGGATCCTCTGAGTCTGCAGGATCGTAGTTCAGCCTGCTGCTACGAGTATTGAGTCATGAACCTGGTGAAGAGGCTCGCAATCGGACGATCGCTGGGAGCTTCAAATACCGGTATGGGGTGAGAAGAATAAAGACATGTTTCGTGCATGAGCAGCGGGGGACCTTGAAGGCATCCTCCACTATATCCCCACTTGCCCGCTGTCTCAGATCATATACAGTACTCTTTCCTGTGGAGATCCAGTTTGTCGTGGGGACCCTGAAGTCTGGCCTGTGGAGCCGAACTCCACCATAGTAAATATAAGGTAACATTTAATTTATATGTATCAGATTTCCTTGCTGCCGTCAAGGTACCAAAGTAACGGCGCCACAAATAATTCGGTTCTGGTCGGACTCGAGGGGAAATGCGCAATACTGTCTGCCGTGCAACCACAGGAGGCCGTTGCTGCTGTGATAACAGAGCTACACAAACCCTGTGGGACATGACGTCTCGACTTTTTTCTTTTCTCCGCACTCGCAGGCCATTTCTCATTGCTAGATATTCCCTCAGAGAGACGAGGGGTTCCTGAGAAGCGCCGAAGCAACATGTGAATGTGGATTCGGGCTTTTGTAGGCTGCATTGGGCTGGAGCTGAGCAGCCTTGGGCGGGAAGGCCGATGGAAAATAGACTCGGTGGAGGAAATACAGAGCTGAGTAGGCGTTTTGAAGTCGTCCGTTGAAAGAACGAGAGCATGGGTTTTATTGAACTTCCCTTCGCAGAAGTCTCTGGACTCGGAGTTTTTGAAAATTACTTTGATGCTTGTTTATTTCATGCTCGTTTACTATTTCTTTGTAGTACCAACTTAAATAAACAAAACGTGGAAAAGAAGTAGCAATTCAAAATTGCTTGCATATCCAGAACTTCTCGAGTACCTAAAAAGGTTCCAACATGCATTTGCAGAGTGTCTCATTCACAATATGCTAGTGCTATTGATAAACTCCAAGTCCGCCCCTTTTCCTTATCGTTATCGCTGGTCGCGGGTGCTGACTAATCACAGCAGACGTTCCTCTGCAAACGCGGCCGCCCTGCGTCAGTCTTTGTTTAATTTTCCTGAAAGGGAAAATTGTCAACTCCATGCTTTCCCTTGCAACACTTCAACGCAGCCAACTACTGCGAAGACTTATCAACACCACTATGGACGCATCCAAGAACCAACCTGCCAGAAGGCACCCTTACAAAGGCAAAAGACCAAACCACACCGCTGCTGCTGCCGCTGGCGCTCCTCGAAATGTCGTTCCTCCTCGCGCTCCTCCACCAAGAGTATCAACTCCACCTCTTACCGAACAGGTCCCTTTGGACACGCCACGTTTTGCAGATCTTGCGAAGGAGAACCTGATCCATCCTATTATGCTGAAGACTATCATTGAAGATCTGAAGTTCGACCATATGATGCCGGTCCAAGCTACAACCCTCCATGATCTCCTCGCGAAACGATCGGATGTTTTGGCACAGGCGAAGACGGGGACGGGCAAGACAATAGCATTCTTGTTGCCAGCTATTCAAACGATGCTCAACAAGAACAGGAGACCTGGTTCTGGCGTGTCTCTGCTGGTCATCTCTCCAACCAGAGAGTTGGCCATGCAAATTGCAAAGGAAGCCACTGCACTGCTCAAGCGCATACCTCAGTACCAGATCAGCTTTGCTATTGGAGGCACAAACAAAAATACAGAGGAGAAAAAGATTCTGTCAGGCTGTGATATCTTAATTGCCACCCCAGGTCGTCTTTACGATCACTTGGGTGATGAGAGAATCAGAGATTGCTTCCATAGCCTCGATACGCTTGTGCTTGATGAGGCAGATAGACTTCTAGACATGGGATTCATGAATGATTTGAAGAAGATCGTAGCGTGTCTTCCAGATAAAGCAAAGAGTAATAGACAGGGTATGCTTTTCAGCGCAACCATTGCTCCACAGTAAGAAACCTAAGCGTATCCAGCCTCCAAAATTTAAGCTAACCACCCATCCCACAGCGTTGAGAAAGTTGCGCATCTTGTCTTATCGAAAGACTACAAATTCATCTCCACCATTCCCAAAGGCGAAACCAACACCCATGACCGCGTTCCCCAGCACCTCATCGTCGTCCCCACCTTCTCCGACGTCGCAGCAGCCTTAGTTGGTTCCGTACGCTCCGAAATCGCCCTTCAAGGCCAAGCTACCTTCAAGTCCATCATTTTCGCGCCCACCGCTGCGCTTGCAGACTTCTATGGCGCAATTCTGTCGGCCTTGCCTGGTATTAATAACGTGAGCGTTCTGCACTCGCGTGTGAGTCAAGGCAAGAGGACCAGCGTGACGAATGCTTTCCGGGAGGCGAAGAGCGGCACATTAGTCGCAACCGATGTGGTGGCCCGAGGAATGGATTTCCCGAATGTTACGAACGTCTTCCAAGTCGGTGTCCCCATGGACAAGGAATCATACATCCATCGGCTTGGTCGCACTGCGCGTGCCGGCGCTGAGGGGAGAGGAACCTTCATCCATGCGCAGGACGAGATGTTCTTCTCGAAATATACCTTGAAGGAGATTGCTTTCGAGAATACCGCGGCAGACTTGAGCGCCAAATCAGAGGTCAAGGCCGTGGCGTCCAGAATGGAGAGCCAAGCAAAGACGTATCAGGCGTGGTTGGGTTACTACAAAACCCATGCAAAAGCCATGGGGTGGGATTCCGAAATGCTCGTTCGACAGGGCAATAAGTATGCGCTTGATGGTCTAGGCGCTCCGGAGGTCCCTGGTATCAATAAGTCCACCGTGAGCAAGATGGGTCTCAAGGGCGTTCCGGGCTTGACCGTCCGTCCAGATCCACCAAGGCAGCAGAAGGGGAGGGGAGGTGGAGGAGAGGGCAGATCGGCTGGCGCTGGGGGAAAGGGTCGACGGGGTCCAAATTAGGCGTGTTGGACAGGTGTGAAGAACTTTCTTTATAGACTTGTACGATATTGGTTTCCATGCAAAATATGGGTAGATAGATAGATCTTAGCGTCGGCGTCCACAGAGGTTGGGTCTTCTCTTTCAATAGATTCCTTCACTTTAGCAGGCTGTCGCACCGCCGCATTGCATTGACTTTGTGCTAAATGTCTCATGTTAGAAGAGTAACCACCGGAGGGTAAAATGGTAAGTGTTATTCCGGTAAATCTTAAATGAAAACGTACTGATTAACTGTCGAACAAACGGGGGCGAGCGACTATTATGCCGGATGTGATGACAGCAGAGAAAGTCTTCTGCTCCCACTCTGTACGTCTGTGCACTGGCCATGGCTTGTTCATCACAGGAGCAAACGCGAACGGAGATATTGTCAAGCGCCTATATTGTGTACTCGAATACAACACGCTTTTCTTCTACAACTTTGGAGTTTCATCTCACAACCGCAGTCACCGTCCTCCAGCTTTGATGCTTGATGCGGCAATGGTTTTCTTTACGCCATCTCCAAATAGAAAATACGTTTGCTTTCTTGTCGTACTCTCCGATCTTCAGACTTCCAGAACCACCACGGGAAAGAAATGGCAAGATACACACTGGCGGAAGTGAGAGTATTCAAATCATTTGGAACCAAAAACATGGCTCCTGGTGAATGAGCTTCAGTGCTATTTCCAAACATGGAACTGGCAAAATTTTGTTGCATATCGCAACTGCAGAAATCTTCAAACCCACCCTTTTTGACCCAAAACGACCCCCGGCCACTTTGCAACAACGATTCTTAGAAGAAATATATCTAATTCGCTAGGTGGAGGCGCTTAATGCCCTTTCAGTGGTGCAAAAATTTCTTGAATGGGAGAAGATTTGACGGGGTAGTGAGCCGGGGCGTTTTGGACTTGCGGGCGTTGTTTTGGATTATTTGGAGCTCATTACCCTTAACTTTTTCCACTTTGGCAAAGGTTCAAGAATGCACTTGAGGTGTCCAGCTCGTGACTCCTCCCTACTCGCTCTATCTCACAACCACGCTCCTTGGCGGCCATACCGGTGCCAAGATTCTTTCTGCCCTAACACGTCCAGCATCGTCACAGCGTTACCACATCCGTTTTTGTCGTCCATGATCCGTCCTACTTCTGCACGGCAATCAGGAAAGTTCTCAAGAATGGGGTAAGCCTACCACACAGCCGGAGAAAGCAGGGCGGGGAGGTGGAGCTTTCTGTTATCGTAGCTTGGGGCGGGAAGCTCTTATTTACTGGGAGGGGGAGGAAGATCGCAGCGGTCTTGGTGCTGTACATATGCTTGGTGAGGTGTGCGCTGATCGAACTCGTCATATGGGGGGTTGTGGGTGCAAGCTTGCGGCATTTGCTTCTGTGTGTGGAGGCACACTACTGCACAACAGAGACCCCGGATTTCTTACATGTGTCAAGCTTCCCGAAGCTAGCAGAGCTGATCTTATACCCCGGCCTCGATTGGCACTCTTTTAGTGAGGACCCTGTGGCGATCTTTTTGGGGTCCTTGAGCAAGTAGTCAATTCACATTCAGGTTTGCCTCTACCCACAAATGATCCTGTTGTTATTGGAAGACAGTATTGACTATATGCGACTTCCCAACTTCCATCTCGGCTTACCAGATGGGGTCAACTGAGGATATCAAATTGTGTAGAACGTGCAGGACAATGTGCAAACCCAGTTCTCCTTGCCTTGTTAAAGACACTGATAGAGAGGCTAGATAAATGACTTCTCTCGGCAGAATCTGTTTCTCCATACGAGCCAACTACAGCGCCGAGTTTCCCCTCAGCTGTGCCACAGCTAGATATTCGAAGGCTTCCCCAACTTACCTGCGACGGTTTGTTGGCATCCGAGAAGGGAGCCTCATTACTTTACAAGTGCAACCGCCGATTGTTCCGATAGAATTGTGAACTCATTTTTTGGGAGGATTTGGAGCTTCCATGGAGATATGCTGTGGAATTGGCTTAGATCGTGGAATGGTTGTGTTGAAAGTTTTGTTGAAGGCGACATGAATCTGAATACGTAACAGTATATGAAGATTTAGTGCTCATTAAACTCTAAGCTCAAGTTTACCCTTTGCGAAAGTGAAGTTTGCTGAATATTCAGGTTGAACTCAAAGGTGGGGGCAGGGCAGGTCTAGTGGTACGCGGAGAAGGACATTCCGATTATGTCTTAGTCTCAGATTGGTCCACAGCTATGGATCATTGAAGAAGTGAAATCTGCTAAACCTCGGATTATTCAAAAGAGATTGAAGGAAGCATTGCCCAAGATATGGCTCCGATAACTTCAAAGCTCGAGAAGATAGCTGCTGCGCTGGCGACAGCTCGGGCAACCTACAGCAAGACCAACCCAAAAAGTTTCCAAATACACAAAGAATCTGTCGGTACCTTACCGGGAGGTATGTATTGCTGAAGGGTATCCCTGTTGCGCAGAATAAATGACCTATCTGACGTTTTGGAAGGAACAACGAGGAATGTACTGCACTTCAAACCATTCCCAGTAATCCTGGCATCTGGGAAAGGCTCCTACCTAACAGATGTCGATGGCCACAAATACCTAGATCTGTGTGCCGAGTATAGCGCTGGCTTGTTTGGTCACTCACACCCTGTTATTACGAAAGCAATGCACGATGCCATTGACAACGGGTTTGCATTGGGAGGAGCCAACCATTTCGAGGGACGGATGGCCCAGCTCTTCTGTTCCAGATTCCCAAGTATTGACAAAATCCGCTTTTCGAATTCCGGAACAGAAGCCAACTTGACGGCCTTAGCGCTCGTAAAGGCTTATACGAAGAGGAATACAATTCTAGTCTTCCGTGGAGGATATCATGGAGGGCTAGCTACGTTTGGAAAGGATGGTAAAGTGGCCGGCAGCGTTATGAACGCTCCTCACAAGTTTGTAATTGCGCCATACAACGACATCGAAGCATTGGAAGAGATCGTGGAAGAGCACAAAGACGATTTGGCGTGCATATTTCTGGAACTCATGCAAGGGTCTTCTGGCTGTCTTCCAGCTAATGTTGATTTCATCAAGGCAACTCGAGCCAAAGCCACCGAAGTAAGAGCTGTCTTGATGTTCGACGAGGTGATGACAAGTCGCATGTCTACTGGAGGTCTTCAGGGCCTGCTTGGTGTGACCCCAGATATGACAACCCTGGGCAAGTACTTCGGTGGTGGAGGCCAGAATTTTGGAGCTTTCGGAGGAAGAGACGAGATCATGAGCATGATCGAACCTGGGCATCCAGGGGGTGCGTACCACAGCGGCACGTACAACAATAATGTCACAACTATGGCTGCTGGAGTAGCCGTTCTTGAGGAGGTGTGGACCGAAAAGGTTGCCACGGAATTATACCAGATGGGGGAGTGGCTGCAGGACGAGCTGAGGAGGGTAGCGGAAGGCACTATTTTACAGGTGACTGGCGTTGGAAGTTTGATGACATTGCATTTCAGCAGTAAAGCCATAATATCGGCTGCTGACGTCCAAGAAAGCGTGGCTGAGCTGAAAGAACTGTTCTTTTTCGATATGTTGAGAAGGGGCTTCTTCTTGGCCCAGCGTGGGATGATCAGCTTGATGACGGTCACTTCCAAGGCCGAGCTCGAGACCTTTGTTGAAGCTGTGGGGCAGTTCTTGGAGGAGAGACATGAGTTGGTTTCTTGAAAAGTTTGATCAGACTTCGTGAAGCTCCAGAGGTCCATATCGAAAAGATTCTAACCGGGATACGAACCCAGAAAATTTGAATTGTGAAACCTAGTTCTCTACGTTGGTGTGCTGACCTCGCAAATGAAACGAAAACAGGCTTAGGCTCAGGCATGATATGACTTACGTATGTCTGAAATGATCTTGGCCTGGATACGAGGCCGATTCAAGCGCGTGACCAACTTTTGAGACATTATATACCGACAATACTGGCACAGCCACACCCCTAATCGAAACCACTGATGACTTTAACTTTGAATAATAAGCTGACAAAAACATTGTAAAATGCCGTGGGGGTCAACACTCAGCATACTCTCACCATCTCTTTGTGTACCTCGCACCTAATGGAACTTCCATGTTCATCTTTCAGCCCTACAGCAAGCCACTCCGACTTAGTACAGTATACCAAAGCAACACTGGAGAGAAGCCATTATATTGCCAGCCCTCAGTGAGCAGAGTCCGTGCAAAATCTGCAGCGAAGGAACAGCTGGGAATTCGCCCTTCAAAAATAGAGAAGGAGCAAAGCACTCCCAGTACCTCACCACGGATTTACGAGAAACTTCAGGAAGGGAAGTCACCCTTCTCGCGACAGATTTAAGGGACATGTCCCACGTAACACTCTTACATAAATGAAACTGAAACCGAGACGGGAACGTTATTACATGCGATTTTAGGAGGATAGGCCGTCGCAAGTTCTATCTGTGGGGATTGTGGCGCTCCGATATTTCCATTTTGAGATATTCCTATGTAACCCAGCTGCTTCTACAGTGCCTCAATGGAAAGCCGTGCACCCATAGCCTCCAGCCTTACTCGAACACCCACTGATTCAGGAAGCAGACACCAATCCGTGAATACAGAGAGTCAAACATCAATCGATGAAGTTCAATAAAACTCAAGGGTCTTCTCAGCCCCACAGGACTTGCAATCCATTGTAGCCTTATAACCGTCATTCTCATCCCTGGGCCCGCACTCCTCGCACAACTCCAAAGCCACCCGTTCAAGCGGTCTTATAGGACTGTCGAACAGTGCCAACATGATGTCGGCTTGGAATCCCGGAACATCGTTCGTGATTTGAAAAAAGCGCGTCCGGACAGGCTCCGTCAGTAAGGAGCGTAGCTCCATGATCGCAGCTTCCACCACTGCAACGCGAAGGGCGGGATGGGCGACTGTAGTCTTTGCGTAGATGGATTTGACGGATTTGAAATATACCTCGAGGTCTGTGACGTTGTCCTGCAAACTTTGTCTGAACCTGGCAGCCGCGACCGCTTCGAGCCCGGTGCAGGCAAAGTCGACGGCTAGATTGAAGACTTGGATGTGGACGGGGAGAGAGTAGTCAGGGGCGTGGTCGGTCGTTATGTAACTGGAGGTGTAGAAGTATTCCATGGCATGACAGACAGAGTCGTAGTCGTAATCGGTGAGATTTAGCAGCGCACTGTTCTAAAAAGAGTCAGATGATAATAGTCGTCCCAAAGGGGAGATCTAACTGTACCTCATGTACCAGGATCTTTGACTCGAGAACTGAGGACTGAGAGCAGACCACGACTCTGTGGGCTTGCCAGCGTCGGGCACCATGTACCACAACGAGATCTGAGAATTTGCCGGTCAGGAGCGAGCTGGAGGAGGTCAGTCATGCTTCTCATAATTTATATATTATTTCACCCGAGGCAACAATGAGGCATATAATCTCAAGGTGAATCCAAACTTACGACTGCAGAGCTTCCATTGGATTATGAGGCGCCGTGAGGGCAAACGATGGCCGAGCAGGTGAAGTTGCTTGGAATAGATTTTGTGGCAGTTGCGATGGAGGTGTATCGTTGCAAACAGTCGGAGCAGAAGCCATTATGGCGTGCCGATATTCGTCAAGCAGTTGCTGCTCCGCTTCGTCAATGTCGGCGGGAATTCTGAAGAATTTAACTCGCGGCTGTACAGCGCCGCGGAGTCGCAACTGCGCTGCGAACAAAACATTCATTGCAATCGGAAGCAGCCCATAGTAAAAAAGCCAGAAATCCTAACGTGGATATCGAAAGTAAATAGGCATTGCGTACACCTCCTCTTCTTTTCATTCTGTTCTCAATCATTGTTTCAAGAGCTGCTGGGAGCAGTGACCGCGCATGATCTCGTACAAAGATAAGAGGGTATCGCTTTGATCCCACGTACCTACCCACGTCCGCCCTGCATCAAAACATCAAAAGAAAGGTTCATATTCCTACCTCCCCCCGTATCTTTCTTTCTCTTTCTATGCTTTGGCGAAGCATGAGGAGGAGTGTCACGTTGTGCTTTCGACAATTGTTGTTTCACCCTCTCTGAAGGGTTACAACTATGGTTGTCTCACAGCTTTGGGCATAGCCAGGTCTGTGACTTGTGGAAGTAATGGACGGGTCTTGCATACTTACATAAAATCAAGTGTAAAGGTCAATTCAAGGCTACGATATCTCAAGGTCTCTGGCAGTACTTGAAGCAACCGCTTTTTCGTCGTCCCGCTTGTCGTCAACATCTTGCAATTCGACTGATCGAACACCATAACGACGATCCATACTTCTTCGCCAGGGTTTGTAGCAGACCACAGATAAGCCACCAAAAACCACAAAGGCGCCGCAGATACCTCCCCCAATAATATCAAAATGATCACCTACAGCATTCACGCCATCCCAGAATGACCCCGTTGCATAGTTCGCAACAACAGATAGCAGTTGGATGATCCCAATAGTCATGGCAAACAGGACGGTGATTGCAGAGAGCACAATTGAGTAATATAGAATAGCAATTGTGTCTCTCGCAAGGGAGGTAGAGGTATAAAGGGTCATCATGAGAGCGCCATCAGTAGTATCGAGGAGGCACATCCCAGCTGTCAGACATTAGTTCTTCGAAACACTTTCTCAGATCATTGGCGAAAACTTGGAATTCATACCCGTAAACAGTAGGGGGAAGATAAGAATAAGCCAAATACTTGTCCCCTGTGCACCTTGTAGTGATGCAATCCCCAGCACGGCAATTTCACTGCTGGTATCGAAACCAAGACCAAACAGTACTCCGAGAGGGTACATCTTCCAAGGTCTATCAATGAACTTGAAAACCCTTTTGAAAAGCCTCACCATGA
>QGMK01001254.1:0-11630 GCA_007825345.1 Lachnellula suecica | reverse complement strand
GGTAGAGAGAGGGGTTTTTGGTATATATGAGGCGTTTCATGGGGGCGTAAAATAGATACGAATGTAATATTTTAATGAATGGTGGTGTTATATGCCTTTCCGGATCATGCAAGTGCGCTCGGTGTGATACGTCCATAGCTGGACCTCATCACCTTCGATGCCAAGATTGAGTCCTTTTGTAGCACCACTTTTATTCTCTTGTTGCAGAAAGTCGTTTTTGGAAGCATATCAATTTCTGATTAGAGGTGAGGCATTTATGAGTAGACTACTTTTCTTTTATCTGTTTCCTACCACTCACAGTTGGGCCGGGCAGGCACGTGTCGTTGAGAACACTGCCTCACAAAGCCCATATGGCGCACTATCCCTCCAAGCTCTCGAACTTCTAAGTAGCCTGTTTGCTCCAAGCTCTCTGACATATTGATCACCGTCTTCTCACACGTGTCCCAACCCAAGGAATCAAGAACCAAATCGATACGCTGCACAAGCGACCCTAAATCTTTCACTCGCCGTCTTCGACTCCAACTACCTGCAATACGCCAGTCTCGTTTATCCACTTAATTCCGGCCACTCCGTGGAACTCCTTTATTTCTTCCACTCTGGTGGCGCCGTAGATTCTCCCGCTTCCTTAATTCGTATCATCGTCTTCCAATCAAAATGAAATTTCACATCCACTCCCAAACTCTTATCCGTAGTGCAAACATCGAAACCGGGTACGGCCTCAGCTCCATACTTCTCCAGCCGCCGATCCAGCTCCTTGTATACAGCCGTAAGCAAGTCCGGATCGATTTTTAGTTTTCCAGAAGCTATCGCTTCTTCGAATCGCCGCGCGGCTTTGTAGTTTTGGTGTGCGCCAGCGATGAAGAATCCGGCGCAGAAGGGGGCGACGTGCTTGCAGATCACGTTGTCTCCCCGAGACCAGCGGTGGAATATTGCTGTGAGGCGGTTCATGCAACTAGATGTAGTGATTGAGATATTTCCTCCCTCCCTGCGCCTGTGTTTGTTGGCTGTGTGGGGGTTTGGCGGATTTATCTGGATTTTGTGTGAGAGGAAAATGTGTCTGTAATACTTCAAAGCAACGAATATCTAGGTGGTGAGACTGATTGTAATTTCTAGCAAGCCGAACGAATAAGTTCCCGAAGTCATTCTAGTGCAATTTCGCTACCAAGTTTGAATTTACTAGCACTACATTGACTGAAGCCGCTACAAAATCTAGCCTCATACATGTTGGTTCACAGCTACCCATACCATTTTTCATTCATAACATTCCTGGAACTTCACTCGAGACCAAATCCTTCAGTATCCTTCATCACGACCTTCCCTACGGCCTGGAAAGTTTCATGTCCGACCTCAGCTTCTATCCAATGCTACTGGATTGCCCACATGTTTGGCGGTTCCTTTTGAGCTGTGTGCTTGTAACGCATTCAAGCTTTTGTAAACATGTCGTACGATGGACGTCGAGAATCTGTACTGTACGAGGCGATATCCCGACCCTCTAGGACGGTTGTGCCTCATTGGGGTTGCGAGACAGTGCCGGTAGCTGCTCTTTGAAGTGTTTGTACTGAGACGGCCTTCGGTGACGATTCGGATCTTGGATGGGATCACAATTATCGAATCGCTGTCGTTGCTGAATGGAAAGTACTCGGCGGTTATGGTCACCGAGTCCTCGGCCTCTGGTGGGTGCTGAAGGGCAAGTTCAGGCAGTGGGCTTGGATGGCGAAGCGGCTGTTGTGTTGGCGGGTTATGCAAACCACTGGATCCCCTCTAGACCTGTTGTTTCCTTGTGCTAGTCGAAAGAAGTGCCTAGCACCTTCTAGGACGGTTGTGTCCCACTGAGGCTGCGAGGTGGTGCCGGCGGCGTCGAGGATGTTGTTTTTATGGCATACTTCAGTGCAAAAGAAAGCACCCCGAGCGGTCTAGGACGGTTGTGCTCCATGCAAGCATACATATGCCTAAGAGGCATTTCGATGACGACAGATCAAAAGTCGTGAAGGTCGCAGCGACGCAGGGTATGTTGGGTAGCGTGTCCTGTCCATCGAAGTAGTTTTTGGGACCTGAGTTTGAAGATCGAGTCGTAGTAGATCGAAAGCGCAATGGTAGTGACCGGTACGTGTAGAGAGTATGGAGCAGACCGCCGTCCCCGAAGTCGGACAGCATATAGGACGGTTGTGCCCTATGGGCGTCGGAGTACGGTGTACTCAACGACGTGGGCTTGTCCGGGCCAACTATTGCGTAGAGTTAACGAGTGCCATTGAGGGTGGGATACTGTGTGCATACCATGCCCCCTTCTCTCCTGGGACCCTTACTCCTCCTTCTTCGCCCCCGTTGGACGAACCGATGGGCCTGTCTCCTCAGGGATACTGAATCTGGGTTTTGCCGATGTTTACGTGGAGGTGATTGACGGTAATGGTGATATTGGAGTTGGCAACCCAACCAATACCAGCCGCAAACATCATGGGCAGAACAGTGTTCCTCACCTGAGGTGTCAGGGCACGCCATCCGGCGCCAAGGCGGGAGAAGAAGAGGGAGTGCATTTGTGAAGTTGTCGCTGATATAGTCGAGATAAATATATTGACGCTGGTCGAACCGGTATCTAGTAGTCACGAAGGGTGAAGAAAGAAGAAGAGAACAGAGAAACGCAGACCTGACATAGTGGGCGAGCATCGTCCGTTACTCCTTCCTTCAGAAGGTTAATGACAAAGTATACCTTATTAACAGAAATCACGTCCCAACTTGTCTTGTCAACTCCAAAGAAAGCAGCATTGCTGATTGCCGCGACCGTGAAATTGCAATGTTTGTGTCAGTGGTGCAAATATAATATTGCATACTCTCAGCTCTTGTATGACCAATTACTGGAAGTGGGAAGTGTGGGAGTCTTGCGGCAAGATCTTTTGAGTGGCTCCTGGGGCAGGAGCAGCTGCCAGTACTGAATCGAAGAGGAAGGAAAGGGGGCCATTAGCATTGGGCCCAGTTCTTTGCAGGGAGCCTTCGTCAT
Source organism: Lachnellula suecica (assembly GCA_007825345.1). Lineage (NCBI taxonomy): Eukaryota > Fungi > Ascomycota > Leotiomycetes > Helotiales > Lachnaceae > Lachnellula > Lachnellula suecica. The sequence continues at coordinate 8,638 of QGMK01001254.1, read as the reverse complement.
GCTTTTATCCCCGCCGGAGAGATCATAATTTGGTAGACTGATCATCAAAATTTCTGCTGTGCTATTACTCGAGCGTAACTGGCCCCTCCTGAACTATTGGATTGACCAACGTTCCCAAACCGTGACTGATCCATACTCTCAACACCGATCCATCCTTCAAATATATCGGGGGATCATAGCTGTGACCAATTCCACTCGGTGTACCTGTCAAAATGACCGTACCTGCTTTCAGTGTTGTGCCCTGTCCCAGTGTCAGTCGACGCACCGGTAAATTGAGTCAACAACATACCACTGATAGATACGAGACGATTTCTGCCACACTAAAAATCATATTCTTTGCCGGCTTATCTTGCATCACTTTCCCATCCAGAGTAGTCTTGAGACACAACACAGCTGGATCCGGAATCCTTTCTGCAGATACCAGCGTCGGGCCCATCGGTGCAAATTGATCAAAGCCCTTGGAATACCCCCACTGCGATCCTCTTGTTTGAACGATGCGAGCGGTGACATCGTTCGCGGTCATGTATCCCAGCACGTAGTTTAATGCTTTTCCTGGCGAGACATTTTTGCAGTCTTTTCCAATCACGACGGCAAGTTCTACCTCTGGATCCGCCTGCCCTGCAGCTTCGTGGGGTATCAGAAGTGGTTCTTGGGGCCCATGCACACAAGTATTTGGTTTGAAGAAGATTTCTGGGTGTTTGGGAAGAGTGAGCTTCATCTCTGCCTTCATTATTTGTGAGTGACTTTTCTTTGCTAGTTGGGTTCTCCGGCCTGAACTCACAGCGTGATCGGTGTAATTAAGTCCAACACAGCGAATAGTTCCTACTTCCGATGGCGTCAGAGGAGAGAGTATCTAATTACGACTAGTCAGTATTCTCAAAATAGAGAAAAATCTTCTAGGATACCTTTTTGGCTGTCTTTTCCTCGCCAGTGAAGGCCGTGTTGAGGTCTAGAGGCGAATTGCCAGCCAGAACCTTTACCAGCACCGACTTGTTCTCAGCCATAGCAAGGCCAACTATTGCGTTTCAGCTTCGGACGAAGAGATGAATTTCCAATAGCATTTGTTACCATCTAGCTCAGCGTCAGATGGCTCTCCGCAATATTCCTGGCCATCTTCAGCGATGAAGCGTACTATGCGCTTCCACACCTAAGAATCTTATCAGTAATGCTTTCTTTATGGTTCTCAAGAAGTAACTTACCGGATATATAAGCATGTCTATATTTGTTGAGTCTCGTTTGATTGGTGTCAAATCTAAAAGTCACAGTTCATCAATCAACACCTGGTGGTTTTTTTGGGCTTCAAAAACAAGGGGCGAGGGTTTAACACCACTATCTAACATTCGGAGTAGTTTCCACTTTAAAGTAACCACGCCGAGATACATTTGTTTCCGAAACACTGGGTCGAATCGGACTTCGTGCTCCGTCCCTGGCCGGAATCCTTGAACACAGTCCCAAAATTCCCACCCTTGACACTTGGCTGGCCAAATATCCCACCCTTCGGCCCACTTCAGCCGATCGATAGATAGCATGTCTGACAGTAGCTCTATGAGAGGATACCAGAATAAAATAAGGTTATCTACTCGAGATAGTGACCCACTTGAAGATACAACTGGGTCAATGTGGCAAAACAAAGACACTTCTTTACAAGTAGCAAGGCATTCTCGTTTGGTGTCTCACTTGCACTTCCGCATACTCAATTTTAGAGACCATGGACACCGAAAAGGGAGTCAAGGTCGAACTGCCAACCGACGTGAGCTCAGATGTTTCTCCTCATGGCGCGGATCTATACGTGGATCCCGTTGCTGAGAAAACGCTCTTGGTGAAGCTCGATCTCTATCTGGCGCCCGTCATGACTTTGATCTTCCTTGCGGCGTACTTGGACCGCGCCAACATCGGCAATGCAGCTTCAGCTGGCATGACGACAGATTTGAACTTGAAGGGAAATCAGTTGGGAAGTGAGTTATGCTGGAAATGTCGGTGAATAGTGCATCGTACTAATTAAAATGTGCTCTAGACGCTGTGACTTTGTTTTATGTCCTCTACGTGGTATTCGAAGTTCCTTGCTCTATTGTGATGAAGAAGTTCCACGTTGGTACAAACTCCCAACTCCGGTGAGAATTCGGAAAGTACTGACTAATGGTTTTTAGGGAGGATGATTCCGGCATTGATGTTCTGCTGGGCTGTTGTCATCATCGGCACAGGTTTCATGAAAAATGCCAGTCAACTTTATGCGTCTCGCCTGTTGCTAGGCTTCTTCGAATCCGGGATGTTTCCATGCCTGGCCGTCTATCTCAGCACTTTCTACAAACGAGAAGAGCAGGGGCTGCGTATCGCATATCTTTTGGTCTCAGCCGCTTTATCAGGAGCCTTTGGCGGACTCTTTGCGTTTGCACTGCTCAAAATGGACGGCGTCGCTGGACTTGAAGGTTGGAGATGGCTGTTCATCGTCGAGGGGTGCGCCACCGTTGTTGTCTCGATCGCCATCTACTTCTTGCTTCCTGATGACTTCGAATCCGCTAGGTTCTTGAACGAAGAAGACAAAAAGATCATGAGATTTCGAGCTGAGATTGCAGCGAGATATAACGGGTCTGAGGAGTTCGATTGGAAAGAGGTTCGAAAAGCATTTACGGATCCTAAGCTCTGGATCAGTTGTTTTTCTCAGTTCATGGGCGACATCTGCTCGTTTGGACTGTCCACATTTTTGCCACTGATTATCAAAGGTTTTGGATACGGCACCATCAAAACCCAACTTCTCACTATCCCGGTATTCCTATCGGCTGCAATCATTTTCGTACTCTTCTCCTGGATGTCAGATCATTTTGGGAAACGGGTCGCCTTCATGCTTCCAAGTGTCCTGGTGACGGCAATCGGATATGCAATTCAGCTATCAGTACCGATCAAAACAAGGGGCGTCTTGTATTTCTCAACCTTTCTTATCGCTCCAGGGATCTATGTTATTCTTGGCTTGAATGCAACTTGGGTGCTGAATAGCCATGCTGGGTACCTCAAGCGTGCCACAGCCATGGGGTCGAACCAGACCATTGGTAACGCTGCTGGTCTCGTGGTATGTTTTCAATCCTTGTACAAGATTAGGAGCGTCTAATGCTAAGTTTATCTCTAGGTTGGTCAAATTTTCAAGGACCCCGTCAATGGAAAATACGTTACTGGCCTCAGTGTGTCTTTAGGTGCCGCACTTCTGGCCGGCTGTGGGCACATTGCTCTCTACTTGCTTTTGAACAATCATAATCAAAAGCGCGAGAAAATGACGCCTGAGGAGCGGTTGGAGGAAATTAAACATGGGAAAGGGGGCGATTTCCACCCAGATTTTTGGTACACCCTTTGATATGTTTTCTTAAAGTTGATCAAAACCTTCAGGGTTAGAACAATCTCATCAAGAAAAAATGGAAGTCCGATTGGAACAAACACGTGTGAAACAAAATGTAGAATCGTATAATACGTATTAACTTCTCCAACAAACTGTTCAATTTGTTGGGGAAAGCCTACGGAACGGACTTGGACCCATTCTTTCTTTTAATTTCTTGAGTCTTTCTTTTTGTACACGGGTATCCAAATCTTTCTATAGTCTCAACTTTTGAACTTTTTATCACGTGTATAAATATGGATCAAGCGCTCAGGGCAACGTACGTGCCACTCTCTGAATAGCTTCATATTTACTAAAATTAAGAATGCAGCTATACTGCTATGCGGCTTACAGCCCCATAGCACAATATAATAGCACAGTAGCATAATAAAATACATGCGCAAAAGCAGCAAAAGCACAAAATATTAAACGGAAAAAGAATAGGGAAACTTGTGACATGGCTAATTTAACCCGGTCTTACTAGTGCGATAATTTATCAATACTTAATCAGTATTAACATTAAATGAAAATATTTTCGAACAAAATTTTTAATTTTTAATTAATTAGTTTCACAGCTAGCTTCTGTCTCTTCATAAGCCCTTCTTATTTTTTATTCGAAAGAAAGATCTCGAGCCCAAAAAAGGATCTCGATTTGAAAAGAAAAATTGAAAAAAAAGAAGAAGGAATGGCCCGAAAGGCCCATGTCCGTTCGGTAAAAGCGAAGGATTAAATGAACTAGACGATTCTAATTATTCCCTTGATATCTACCTCTGAGAAGACAGGCACTCCGCCAGACATGCTTTACGATTCTTAGGTATAGTATTCATCAACCCACGCCTTGATCTGTGCAATCTCATTATCGATCACAGTCTGGACCCCGGCGTTAACCCGCCCGTTCCTCAATATCATATCCGAGCAGTGGATGCCCTTAGGGATGACCTGAACCGGGTGCTCTGCGGTAGAGCTGAGCGGACCGCCTGGTCTGAACTCGGAGGATACCGAGGCTGATCTCCAAGGATCGTATTCGCTGTACAATCAAGTCAGCTCTCTGCTACTTGGGAGGGAGGAAGCTGCTTACCCATTAGTCCACATCAACCGAGTGGTGTCTTCAAGATCCCAGCCTCCGGTGTAGTCGTTGACTGTGTCGACGTTGATGTCCGGGTTGCTACTGCCGTAGGTGTAACCATTGACCTCTGGGAATAATAGGTTGCATTGATTTAGCCAATACTTAGGTGTAATAAGGCGCGAGACGACCGTAGGTGTACCAATTGGGGCCGAGCTAGTGTTTTGTCAGTCCTCTTAGTCACTTCCCCATCATGAGCATGAGACTATCGAAACTTACTCTTGCCAGTAGTCAAGTGGCTCGTTGCACAGAAGCCACATCCATTGCCTGTCCCAAGGATTGCCCACCGTGTAATCAGTGTACATAGGTGAAGAGGCATTGTACGTGTCGAGGCAGCTGACATCACGTTCATCAGAAGCTCCATAATGCTGACAAACTTCATTGACCATAATGTTAGTACTCCGAACCTCAACACAGCGGCAAAGAAGACTTACATCCTGATATCATGCTGCCATTGATCCAATTCGCGTAACCGGCCAGGGCTTTCTCGAGGCCCACACCAGTAGCCGAAGTTGTGGTGTTAGAACCCGGCACGGCATTCTCCACCGCATCGCAGAACTGGTAGAAGTTGCTATAGCCTGTGTAGAATTCGTTGGACTGCCAAGCCCATAGACCGTTTTGCAGTGCAGACGCGAAATCATCGTTATGCTCCAGCGCGTCAAGGCCAAATGATTTCTTGAGGGCACAGATTTCGTCACCGGTTCCGTTGGTCAGCACTGAGTCTATGTGATCAATGACAAGAGTCACGTCGCTACTGCAGTTTTGGGGCATGCCCTGCTGAATAGGGTAGAAGTATTGCCACTTAATATGTTAGAAAAAACACGGTTCATCCTAGGGTAAGGACTCACGAAGTCGTCGATAGCTTGGACGGGTGCGCTTGAGGCGTGGTAAGCCCAGAAAGTACCCGGTTGAAGGGATGCTGTCCAAGCTGAAAGCGCGCCTGAGCAGGATCCGCCAGTCATGACCCAAGGCTTTCCGAATATTAGCCCCCAACGATGTCTCTAGGGTCTGCATAACTCACTGCATTTTGTGCATTGCTGCTATGGTTGGTATCGAAAGGCAAATCAACCGTGTTTGCAAAATAAAGCAAGTCGGAGATGGCTTGATCCAAGTTCAATAACTGCAAAGCTTCGGTGTCCAAGTAGTCATATGGGCTTGACGTGCCCCAATATCGGTCTGCAGGTTGAGTTAGTAAGTTAGATGACCCGATGATTACGACCAGGCAAGATACTCACGCTCGAGCATAATGACTGCACCCTCAATAGCTTGGCCATATGCGCCCGGGAGGGTTTTGTTAGTCACGTATCCAGTATAACCATCGGCAGCGTCTTCGCCAGGCGTAAACAGAACAATCTTTTGGGACATATTAGTTGAGTTGAGCGAACTATTTCCAAATAAACTCACCGGCGAGCCTGGGCCATCCCAGAATTCGAAATTGTACCAATAGCTTTGGGAGAAGCTTCCCATCGAAGGATCGCTGTGGTTGAGGAGCTGTTGGAAAGTCGAATTGCCAATGGTTGACAAAGCTACAAACTCCGCAGACATTTCCAGCGACTGCATCAATGGTCTTCCTGGCATTGCCGAAGCAACTACTGCCAGGAAGCACACGGCGATAGCTCCTGAGATTTGCATGATGAAGTACAAGGACGAATTGCAAAACAGAAAATTTAGCAAGTTTGGTTCTTTAGGAAAGAATGAAGAGGAGCAGTCGGAAGGGTTGTCTCTTGGTAGGTGGGCGAAGTGCAAACGCACGCCATCAAGGCTATCAGTTCCCATTTCCATTCACTGTATGATAGTGGACGAGATTCCGGTCACAATTACCACATTGAGATTGAATTGGCACACAATTTTCCCAAAGCAGCTTCGTCCGATAATATTGCTCTTGAATCCTGCTATTTTTGAACTATACCAATCTGCCACTGCATATAAGTTCGTGCTATTTAGAGACTTAAAATACGCTATTTTCAAAAACAGTCTTAGGAGAGAGGAAAATGTGAAGTCTTGCGAATATTTGCACTGAGCAACGGCCAAGCAGATTCAAGTTCACTTATGGGAGAGTGGAGAGTTGTCAACTGGGGAGGGGATTGGTCTTCAGATTACGGAAATATACACCACTGGTATAGCAAGAAGTCCTAAGCCTCTTCACTTCGAACAAGAACAGCCCTATACCTCAAAGACCCGTTCTGCATCTTGTCCACTGCTTGCGTCAGACCCTCCTCACTTAACTCGAACTTCTCAATAGTAGGTTTTATATTGTGGTGGGCAGCAAACGCCAGCATATCTTTGTGAACGGCGCGCGACCCAACAATCGTGGACTTCAGTTGGTATCCATCAAAGAACACCGGCCAAGACCTGTGGAGCTCTGTTAGTCATGCCTAGGAGACCTATTTCCTTTGGGAGACTTTACGGTAGTTCGAGTTTTCCAGTTGGAGAAGGAGCAGAGAGGGGGATAATTGTAGCAGTTCGTGCTAGGATGTCTTTATTCATGAATCTTGGAACAATTAGCTTTGCACTATACAACCAAGAGACAGACTTACTTAGCCCAATCCGGGTACCCATTTCCAGCAATAATAAGAACATTAAGCGGCCTCTTAATTTTCTCCGGCTCGCTCAAGAGATAAAACTCCGAAGCCCCAAAAGACCTCGCTTCCGCCTCTTTCGACGGACTAGTTGAGAACGCTATAGTTTCTGCTCCGAATTTTGAAGAGAACTGGATTGCGAGATGGCCTAGCCCGCCGATTCCTATCACTCCAACGCGGTCTCCTGGCTTGATGGATGATACGAGTGCAGTGTAGACTGTGCTGCCGGCGCACTGGAGAGGAGCTGCGTGCTCGGAAGCCATGCTGTCTGGGATTTTGTGCAGGTAGGTTTCGATGCCGATGTAGTAGTCGCCGAATGTGCCTTTGTTGAAGCCGTTTTCTGCGTAGCCTTCGCGGAGGTAGCAGTATGTTTCTTCGCCTTTGAGGCAGTATTGGCATGAGCCGCAGGCCTGGTGAAATGTCTTAGCAGAAGTATTGGGAAGGAAGGGGGTGGTATACATTTCTCAGCCATCCTACGCCGGCTCTGTCTCCAACCTTCAACTGCGTCACATCACTTCCGGTTTTCTCAACAATGCCTACGCCTTCGTGTCCTAAGGCGATACCAAGGTGAACTATGTGTAAATCCGTTCCACAGAGACTGGCGTGTGTGATTCTCAGAAGGACTTCCTTCGGACCTAGCTCTGAGGGAAGCGTGTCTGGAGTTTTCGTTACTCTCCCTTCGACGCCGCGATAAACATGATTGGAAATTGTCATGATTTTGAACGAGAAATGGATTTCGAGCTTCCGAATTTATGTAACTTGAAAGTTTGAAGATGAAGCAGATTGGAAAATAGGAGAGTACATGCAGCGTTTTATAATAAAGTATGTCTTATGTCACCTATTTGTAGGTTTCCCTACCGTTATCACACCAAATTCATGAAATACACTTCTGCTGCAAATCATACGGCCGCAAGAATCTGCCACGACCGATCATTTATCATTGATGCACTTCCCAGACGTGAAATTGAACGGCACAACCATCGCCGTCGGATATAAGAGGCACAGCTCTCTGAAATCGGAACACCGGATTTGGGGCGGCAGGGTTGAGACAGGTGGAGACTAAGCCCCATAGGGGTTGTGCTCACAGAATTTCAGGGGATGACTCAGCGTGTCCAACTTCTCGGACTTTCAACTGGCTTTGTTGTCCGGCCTGGTGGACTATGACCCAGCTTTGAAACACATTTTGGACAGCAATGCCTCAGAATAGATGCATCTATGCTCTTGCAGAGAGATATCTATTTTGAGTGACGCACCCCGAAGTGAGCCAGACATTTCCCATCTCTTCAAGCTGAACGTCAACTGGACTTTGTTCGATCTGACTTCCCTAAAAGATCTGGCAGAATGAATCCCCTTTGCAACAACAATGGCAAGAAATTGCAAAAGTATTTCAAGCTCATTGGGATTCAGTGAGTCGTCTCAAGTCTCAGAAAGGGGAAAAGGTCCATTAGCGAGCGATGTCCCCCGCAAGCCTGGCTCTAGAACCCACACCCTTCAACTGAACACACTCAAATGAACTACGGTCCTTCGCCAACCTTGAGATTAGTACTGGTTCATACTAGTCAACAAGACTTCTCT
>QGMK01001253.1:0-11645 GCA_007825345.1 Lachnellula suecica | reverse complement strand
CCCATCCGTCTCCTCGTCCTCCTCCTCCTCCTCCTCCTCCTCCTCCAGGTCGCCCTTATCCTTTCCTAAGCCGAGCGTCCCCTCTGTACATATAGACTATTGTCTGCATAAAGCTTATAGACCTTCAATTCGAATATTTGAGTTCATCTCATCTACCCCACCAAGCTCTGCGAACCGTCGAGAGATCAGACCCCACCTCGCAGACTTAAATCCGCAATTATGGCTCCAGCAGATACGTTAGTAGAGTTCAATTGCCCTGCTCCCAGGGCTACAAAAGAAGGCAAACAAACCAGATCTCTGCTGACACTTTATCTGCAGCAACGTCGACGTCCTTGTTATTGGCGCTGGTCCAACTGGATTGGGTGCCGCGAAGCGTCTGAACCAGATCGTGAGCTTCCTTCTACACCGCCAATGCCAAACCAAGAAATTGACTTAAACGTTAGGATGGCCCATCCTGGATGATCATTGACTCCAACGAAACTCCCGGTGGTCTGGCCTCTACAGATGTCACCCCTGAAGGTTTCGTAAGTGTGCCGCGCCCCAGTTGTAAGATGTGCCAGCTAACAGCCTCGCGCAGCTCTACGATGTTGGCGGACACGTTATCTTCTCTCACTACAAGTACTTCGACGACTGCATCGACGAGGCGCTGCCCAAGGCCGAGGACTGGTACACCCACCAACGTATCTCTTACGTGCGCGTAAAGTCCCTTTGGGTTCCTTACCCCTTACAAAATAATGTCTCCATGCTGCCGCAAGAGGAGAAGCTCAAGTGTGTTGATGGCATGATCGAAGCTGCTTTGGTTGCCCGTACAGCTACCACCAAACCCCAGAACTTCGATGAGTGGATTATCCGAATGATGGGTGAGGGGCTCGCAGACATCTTCATGAGACCATACAATTACAAAGTTTGGGCCGTTCCCACTACAAAGGTAGGATGGAATTAAGTTTACTGAGGAATTTTGCTGATGGATCTAAAGATGCAATGCCAATGGCTTGGAGAGCGTGTTGCGGCACCAGATGTCAAGACTTGTGTCAAGAACGTCATTCTTAACAAGTCTGCCGGCAACTGGGGACCCAATGCTACTTTCCGCTTCCCAGCTCGTGACGGAACCGGTGGTATCTGGATTGCTGTTGCCAATACTTTGCCCAAGGAGAAGACCCTCTTCGGCAAGAAGGGTGAGGTTACAAAGATTGACGCAGATGCCAAGGTTGTCACTTTGTCGGGCGGAAAGACCATTGGCTATAAGAAGTTGGTCACTACGATGGCTGTGGACGCGCTTGTTGAGCACATGCAAGACAAGGAGCTTATGACTTTGAGCAAGGGCCTCTTCTATTCTTCCACTCACGTTGTTGGTGTCGGAATCCGAGGTGAACGTCCTGAGAGAATCGGAGACAAGTGCTGGGTAAGTCAGAATTTTCGAGTGTACCAAGACAACGTGCTAATAAATATAGCTTTACTTCCCAGAAGATGACTGCCCATTCTACCGAGCCACCATCTTCTCCAACTACTCCCCATACAACCAGCCTGAGAAATCTGTGAAGCTTGCAACCCAATCCATCGCAGATGGCAGTAAGCCCAAGAACACTGGGCCTCAAGAGGGTCCCTACTGGTCGATCATGTTGGAAATCTCAGAATCATCCATGAAGCCGGTTGACCAGGCCAACATCATGAGGGACTCGATCCAAGGTCTCATTAACACTGAGTTGATCAGACCAGATGATGAGATCGTCTCCACTTATCACCGCCGCTTTGACCACGGTTACCCCACTCCATCCCTGGAGCGTGAGGGTGTTCTCAAGGAGCTCCTCCCTAAGCTCCAGGCCAAGGACATCTACTCTCGAGGACGATTCGGCAGCTGGAGATACGAAGTCGGGAACCAAGATCACTCTTTCATGCTTGGTGTCGAAGCTGCTGACCACATCGTGAACGGCGCCGTTGAACTGACCCTCAACTACCCCGATTTCGTCAACGGCCGCCAAAACACCGAGAGACGTCTCGTCGAAGGCAGCCAGATCTTCCGAAACAAAGCCACCGACAAGGCCGACGCCGCCGGCGCCGCCAAGGTCATCGACATCGAAGCAAACAAAGCCGGTCTCAACGGAAGCATCCCGACCCGAGAGCGAGCACCATCCAAGACCAGTTCCAGCTCCCACGCCAGGAAGTCATCCAAGAGCGTCAAATAGAGGAAGGATAGCTAGATTTCTTATAGACAAAAATCTGATTGTTGCAGAAATGGAGGAACAAGGCTAGATACATTACAAGTACTGATGAAAATTTGCGGGTGTTTTTGCGACGATACACATATATACGGTCTTCTGATAGGCAGGGATTTGTGTAAGGGGTTCTGTGTTAGCTATTGCATAGAAAATAGATGGCTTTCTATTTATGTCTTGGTATGGGCGTGAAGACTAGCTGCTTGATGGTCCGCGACATTTACTGCTCTATGAATCTCTGGGAATTGGTGAGACAAAGTACAGATTCCTCATATCAACTAAATAGGGGGCTCAGTGCAGGAGGCGCTGGTGGGTGTTTTGAGGGGATAGAAAAAGCGATAGTCTGTGCTTTTTCTCCTGCGCTTCCATCCAGCTTGCTACGTACTTCATAGAGATGAGTTTCTTGATGAGGGACAGTCTGGTTCAAAAGTTCTACACTTGTTAAATGTTGAAACTGTAGTGTTGGGTATATTTAAAATATTGCTACATTTTGCTATACTTTCAAATAGCGCTTGGTTCGACAATATTTTGGAGACAAAAGTGAGGCTGTTTATAAATATAGACTTACTCTACTCTATCCTACTTCTTCTGCAGCTATGCTGGCACTGGATCTATGGATGAATGAATTGATCTTACGCCGGTTTGGCCGTAGGCCATGCGGGTCATCTATGCTAGCGTATTTAAAATACATTTCCCAGGAAACCGTCTAAGGCGTGCAAACACCTGAGTTCCACGTGTCTTCCTCTTGCTTTCTGCTAGGGCACTGAATCTAAGGCAGCTTTAGGTCCGAAATGAGGCTATTCACAAATCAGGACCCTCTTTTTATGCAGCTCTGTTAGCTACAGTTCCATAGCAGCTTGAAAGCTTTATACGCGACAGATTCAAAGTAGCTTTGGGGTTCAACTGCGTTATAGCTTGGGGGTAGTTGCGAATCGTGGTTAAAATTAGGACAGAGGTTTTTTATCTTAAGCTTTCGTTGGGAAGGCAGTTTTAACATTGTTGAAAATATGAGCCCGGCTATTAGCAGGATAACAGCCTTGAACATGGGCTGAAGCTTAGGGCTATACCTTTGTAGACCAAGAACCTTGGAGCTTGAGGGGGTGCAAGTTTGAGAGTAGGAAATAATTATTCGATATTCGAGCGCGAGCCGAACGGACCCTCAGTGCACCAAACAGTGCAAAATACATGTTCTTTTGCTGCCACACATGCTAGGAGTCCCGAATCACAGTTTTGTACCGCGCATTAGTATCAGTGGTGCTTTTCTCGTCTGTTTCTCGAGTCCTAGATCCTACCAAGCTTCTAGAAGCGTTCCACGGCATCTTGCCGAAACCCAAGAGTGGCGGCTGAAAAAGCAAGAATGCCCCTAATCAACATTCACAAAAGGACTTCAAAGAGTATATAAGTAAAATGGCTATATCGAATCTATTTAAATAAACTCAAAATACCTTATTGTTTTAGCCACATATAAGCAACTTATCCACTTCTTCATTTCGCGTTTTAGCACTTTCGAAACAAAGGAGTGAAGCGCCGGGAAGCTTAACTAAGGCGCCGGGGTACGTCATTCCGGCTCACATCGACGATCTCGCAGTCCAGACCTTCAGACCTTAGATCAGGACAGGGACAGGGACCCTTTCACCTGAGGCGCCAACACATTACGGGACGACTACCTAGGCTAGCAAATCTGTATAGGCAAATGTTTACATCTACGCTACGTTCACCTGTACATCGACGTTTCGTACGAAGATGATTTGAAAGGGACGACGGTCGCTAGCATGGATGGCATCCTGGGAAGCAACGAGCAGCTGGATCCGCCTGCGAATCTTTACGAGCGACTGAGGCAGATTCCGGGGTATGCGTGGGATGAGAGTCGGGAGCCGGTGCATTCTAGCTATGATAACTGGTAGGCCTCCATTTTGTGGGCGTGTTGAGGAAAGAGAAGGAGAAGGCGAAGAAGAATATGAGCTGATGTTGACTCTGTTGGTACAGGCAAGTCTGGGGCGTCAAGACCAGCGCGGTCCAACCCCACGACAAGAGAAGCCATTCGCGCTCGCCCTCCGGAGCCAACACGCTGACCCTACCGGCCTTGAAGCGGGAGCCCAGCGAGAGCGGCAGCGAGACGGGGAAGTCCTCGGGCGACGAGAGGGAGAAGGAGGATGCGAGCGTCGTGGCGCGCGTCTCGACGCATGCGCTGCGCGAGGAGCGGACCTACCACATCTGCCGCAACCTGATCAAATCCGTGGACCCCGAGGGGCAGCACATCGTCAAGCCCATAGACATCACGCGGCTGGCGAGCCACCAGGGCGACAAGGGGCCCATCGTCGTGTGCATTTTCGAGAACGTCGGCCGCAACTACTTGCCTAGGGTCATCGATAACGGGCCGGCATGGTACAGGAGCCGCAAGGTGGGGGACAGGTATGAGGCGTTCCGCGACGAGTTTGTGCCCAGGGAGACGGTGCCGCTGCAGACGTTCCTGGATTTTGCGGTGGGGGCGACGGAGTGTTTGGAGATTTTGCATCATGGGCAGAGAATTGTGCATGGGGAGGTTCGCCCGGATGCGTTTCATATGAATTTGGAGCAGGGCAAGGTGCGGCTTATCAACTTCGGCTCGGGGCTGAGGACCTTTGAACATGGCCTTACGAGTACGGGGTGGTCTGCTTTGTCGAGGGAGGTTGGCGCCAAGAATAAGTTGTCGTTTATGAGTCCTGAGCAGACGGGACGTATGCCTGCTGAACCAGATAGTCGGACGGATATCTACTCTTTGGGAATACTCTTCTGGACGATGCTTACGCAGCAAGCTGCGTTCGAGGGAGAAACCCCAATGGATATTATTCAAGGAGTGCTAGGGCGACGACTACCTGCCGTCTCGAGCATCAGAATTGACATTCCGGACGTCATTAGTAAGATTGTCCAGAAGATGACGGCGAAGACCATTGGTGATCGCTATCATTCTGCCAGCGGCTTGAAACATGACCTCGTAGAGATCCGAACGCTCCTAGGCGCAGGAAACTCCGATGCGCTTCAAAACTGGAAGATCGCAACTAAGGATGTCTCTTCCTTCTTTATTTTACCGACAGTCATGATTGGGCGAACGGACGAGCACGACGAAGTTGTCAAGATCATTGATAAAGTTTCAAGGCGGCATATCATTGGGCAGAGGCAAGACGTGTATAGTATATCCTCCGGGTCCAGCCTGTCTGAAGAACGTCTTGAGAGCTTCGAGACTGCATTATCTAGGACAAATGTGGATCTGTCTGTCTCGAGTGACGATGCCGCTTCGAGCTCTGCCGAAAATAGATCAAATTCTCTCGGGCGTTCAAATTCCCTTAGCACTGGCGGTGGAAAATCCGCAGAGAGGTCTTTCCACAGCCACAGTAACTCCAACCAATTACGTCCTGTGAGTTCTATAGATGGCCCAGGCCTTTCCGAACGATCATCAATCAGCGCGCCCAGGCCATGGGAGAAGAACAGCTCTCTGTCCATGGATTCGAGAAGTTTGATGGACAGCATGAATCCGGGAGGCGGTACAAAGTCAAGTTCCGATAGTGCCGGTAGTCTCTCTCACCACCGAAATACCCAAAAATTCCGCCGGAAAGGACGCTGCGAAGTTGTTGGTATTTCGGGGGCTGCTGGTCTAGGAAAGAGCTGTCTTGTGCATTCTGTCCAAGTCGAGGCACGGCGCAGGGGATACTTTGCAAGTTCTAAATTTGACCGTGCGAAGAAAACGCCTTTCGGTCCGGTACTGAAGTTGCTGTCCAGTCTCTTCAAGCAAGTCTTCTCTGAGAGCAACACCGACACTCCTTTTCACCAAATCCTCAAACAGTATGTCAGGCCCGCCTGGCCAATGCTGCATAAAGTCCTTGAGCTCCCAGAATTCTTGATCGGAGCCTTGCCGACAGCGCCTAATAAATCGAGTCACTCCAGCAAGGCATCACAAGGATATAATAAGAGTGTACAGGCTGAATTCAAAAAGCGGGATTCTTCGCCCTCAAGCTCGCACGGCTCACACGGCAGCATATTCAGTATGGCTCTCGGCACACAGAGTTCTCAGGACTTTCTTCGAGCGGGCTCCTCAACAAAGTCCATGCGTTTAATGAACACCTTTCTAGACGTCCTGCGGGTTTTCACGCAGCACAAGTTTATATGTTTCTGCTTAGACGACTTGCAATTCGCGGATGACGAATCGTTGGATCTCATAACTCAGATCGTGGCAGCACGCATGAAAATGGTGATCTTGGTGACATATCGGCCTGATGAGATACTTCCGGAGAAGATCAAGGGGATAATTGAACCACCAGGTTCGGAGGGTATCAGTTTGCGCGCCTCATTCCACTTTGAACATGGTAGTGCTAACGAATCTTTAGAGTATATAAAAACCGGAGGCGTTGGTGTTACTCGAGTTACCTTGAGACCGTTGACCGAAGATGATATTGTCACGTTCGTCGCTGCCACATTATGCCGACCCAAGGAAGATGTGATCCCCTTGGCAGCGGTAATCCAATCAAAAACAGCTGGAAATCCCTTTTATATGAGGGAAATGCTCGATACTTGCCACCGAAAACAATGTATATGGTATGATTATAAACAAAGTGCTTGGTGCTTTAGTTTGGATAAAATCTTCAAGCAGTTTCAAGCAGAAAATTATCACGATACGCTTAACAACGAATTTGTCACAAGCCGTCTAAATGAATTACCACCTGCTTCGAGATCCATATTGGCATGGGCAGCTATTCTAGGAGGATCGTTCTCGTTTGAACTAATTGAGAGGCTTCTGAGCGGGGAATTTGACTTTGAGGAAAACTCTCATGAACCGGAAGATTTCAAACCATATTCATTATCGCACTCCCAGCAAGACGCCGTGGAAGGCCTGCAAGCAACTATCCAAGCGTATATTATTGTCGCTACCAACGAAGATGACCGATTCAGGTTCGCACATGACCGTTATAGTCAAGCCG
This sequence comes from Lachnellula suecica, assembly GCA_007825345.1. NCBI lineage: Eukaryota > Fungi > Ascomycota > Leotiomycetes > Helotiales > Lachnaceae > Lachnellula > Lachnellula suecica. The sequence continues at coordinate 4,480 of QGMK01001253.1, read as the reverse complement.
CACAGTCTCTTGGGGAATGCAACGCCCCAAAGATGCACTTCATAATCGCCCAGACGCTCCTGAAGTACTACTCTTCCCAAGAAAGATCTCGAGACGACACAGCCCTGCACATCTCCAAATCTGTGGACATCATCAATGAGCGCATCCTGCACCGACAGTCTTTCCGAAAGCTCCTTTTCGACACCGCGCAGTCTGCTGCGGAGAGCGGTGCCCGGCCTACAGCAGCCAAATATTACGCCAGTTGTTTTGGCCTGCTACAACCCAATCCATGGGAAGAGCGAGCTCCCGACGTTTACTACGACGAAACGCTCCAGCTTTACGTTAGGGCGGCGGAATGTTATCTCTATCTTGCGCAATACAAAGACGCCAAAAGACTCCTAAACGCTGTTTTCGCCAACGCCAAAACGCCTGTGGATAAGGCCCCGGCATGGGTGTTACAATCCCGTATATTTTCTCAAGAAGGAGATTCGTCGGCTGCGTTCCAAGCTCTGAAGCAATGTCTCAGCGCCTTGAAGATCACGGTGGATGACGAGCCCAGTTTCGAGAAATGCGACCGGGAATTTGAGCGGTTGTCTCTAAAGATTCAATCCCTCGATTCAGAAACGCTAATCAGCTCTGCGATGGCCAAAGACTCGAATATCGCTGCGGTGGGCGCGGTCTTGGTCGAGACTATCAGCGCTGCATATTGGACCGATACATTGACCTTCTACCAGATGGCCTTGGTTATGGTGAACACGCAGCTTACTTATGGGAACTTCCCCCAGGCGGGTATGGGGTTCTTGCATCTTGCACAAATTGCCATCGCTCGGTTTAATATGGTCAAGTTTGGTACAGAAATGGGCAAGGTTTCTCTGCAGCTGATGGATCGATGGAGAGATCCTTATACGATGGGCCGCGGCGGTACTATTTACTCGCTGTTCGTCGGCCATGTCCACACACATCTTCAGCAATCTCTGGCCCAATTAGAGGGAGCTTTAGAATTCGCCATCCAAGCTGGCGACAGAATCTCGACGATACTTAATTTCGGTCTTGTTGCCAATCTCAAGTTCTTCGCGTCGGAAAACATGCTGGATCTTGAGAACTTCATCCAGTATGGCTGTGAGGAGATTTCGAATTGGCAGTTTGATACCAGAGGCGGCACCATGGCACTTGCGATCCGGCAGGTATGTCGCGCTATGCAGGGCAAGACGGTCACGGACAGCCCGCTGGAAATCATGAGCGACGAAGCGCACAACGCTCTGGCCTACAAGGCCTGGCTGAAAAACTCACTGGCATCCTATGAGCGGCCGCTCCTCTTCTACGAGGGTGCCGAGATGATTCCGCTGGTGCTGTATGGGCATTACCCGAGGGCTATCGACCTTGGAATGGCTTGGATGCCAAAGCTGGATCTCGTGTGGTCTGCGCGCAACACGCGACAGATTATGCTGTTCTACGGCCTGGCGCTCTGTGGGTTGATGTGGAGCAAATTAGACGATCCTCTGCGGTCGTTCAAGGGAGGGCAGGGAAAGACAAGCTCGGTGCTCGAGCGCCAGCCGTCCGAGACTGTGCTGTTGGAAGAGACTGCAACGTCATCAAACAGGTCAAGTTGCTCAAGAGGAAAATCGAAGACTGGCAGACGGTTAACGATGTTAATTACTTGGCTTGGTCGAAATTACTCGATGCGCAAATCTCGGAACTTGAGGTTGATCATGGCAAGGCTCTCGCGTACTACGAGGAGTCTCTTGACCATGCTTCGTCGAATGGCTTTGTGTTCGAAGAAGCGCTTGGGAACCATCTGTACGCAGGCTTCTTCCTCCGAGCGGGTTCTCGCCGTGCTGCGAAAGCGTCGTTGCGGGAGGCCGTCCAGCTTTACAGGCAAATCGGTGCTATCGGGGTCGCGACATATATCGAGGACGAACACAGTCTTCTGCTGCAGGGACCGACCCGTAATCTACGAACCGCAGAGGCGAGTTGTCAGACTGACTTTGCTGGAGACTCAGCGCCGGTACAATACCGCACGCTTGAAGGCGATGAGGACGATGATCGCCAGCAGACTCGTGCTAATATTACGGAGAGCAAAGGTGATAGGATTGGTGCGTGGCAGGGAGGCTCTGCGCGTCCTGATGCGGGCTCTGGACTTCCTGCACTGGATATGCTGGATTTGACATCAATCCTCGAAAGCTCGCAGGTTATTTCTAGCGTCTTGCAAGTTGACCAGCTCCTCAAAACCATGTGCGAGATCATTCTCCAGAACTGCGGTGGCCTGGCAACTTCAGCCGCTATAGTTGTCGAAGAGGACGACCCGACGCCCGGCTGGAGCATTGCTGCCAGTGGTGATCCTGAGCGAGGGGCCAAGGCTCATATCCCAGGTCTTCCTTTGAGTGAAACCCCGCTGGTGGCTGAGGGCGTTATCCTGTATTGCACTCGTTTTAGGGAAACGGTCTTCCTTTCTGACATCCTCCATGACGAACGATTCAGCAACGTCACGGAGGCCTGGTCGGCGCGGAACCCTGTTGGCAAATCAGTCATCGCTATACCCATTGTCCATGGCGACAAGCCTCTCCTCGGCGTTCTCTATCTTGAGGGCGAGACAAGTGCGTTCACGGATCGCAACCTCACCGTACTGCAACTACTTGTCAATCAGATCGGCATCAGTTATTCCAATGCGCTGACGCTGAAAGAAGTGAAGAAGGTGTCTGCTTTCAATACGTCGATGGTCGATATGCAGAAGAAAGCTCTCAAGAAGGCCCAGCTCGCCGAGGCCAAAGCCAAGAGTGCCGAAGCGGAAGCACTTGCGAGTGTGAAGATGGCTGAAGAGGCTGCGAAAGCGAAATCTATCTTCTTAGCAAACGTATCCCATGAGCTTCGGACGCCACTCAATGGCGTGATTGGCAACTCAGAACTTCTCAGAGACTGCAACTTGACCAAAGAACAAGCTGAGATGGCGGACTCGATCCGTGTCTCGGCAGACCTGCTGCTCACTGTTATCAACGATATCCTGGATTTCTCAAAGATGGAGGCGGATAAGATGGAGCTGTGCATCGAGTCTTTCAAGCCCGACGAAATGATCCGGGAGATTGTACGCTCCGTGTCTTACAGCTACCGGGATAAGAAAAGGCTCAAGAATATTGAAATCCTGCAAGATGTCAATCTTCCTGATTTGTTGATCTACGGAGACCCAGTGCGGTTGCACCAAGTGCTAGGGAATTTGCTGGGCAATAGCATGAAGTTCACTGAGAAGGGCTCGATTACTGTTGGGGCGCGCTGTGATAGACAGACAGTGGATTCGGCTACGCTGACGTTCTGGGTCAAGGACACTGGTATTGGTATACCCGCCCAAAAGCTTTCCAAGCTATTCAAGCCTTTCAGTCAAGCAGATGCTAGCACCGCTCGGAAATACGGAGGAAGTGGTCTTGGTCTCAGTATATGCAAGTCACTCGTCGAGTCCATGATGGGAGGCGAGATCCATCTCGAGAGTGTCGAGAACTCAGGAACAACGGCATGGTTTACGGTCACGTTTAAGAAACATAACGCCGCAGCCACCCCAGGAAGTCCTGGTACTCCCAACGGGATCACACATCGCCGCGACCCCATGGCCAAATATGTTGAGACGCAGCAATCCACAGCAGCCTACGCCGACAACTCGCACATCGCCCGCGAAGACCTTCGCATCTGCGTCGCCGAAGACAACCGTATCAACCAAAAGATCGCGATCCAATTCCTAGAAAAGCTAGGCTACAAACACGTGCACGCCTACGATAACGGCCTGGAAGCGGTCGAGGGCCTCCGCAAAAAGGCCAATGAAGGCCAGCCATATCACATCATCCTTATGGACGTGCAGATGCCCGTGCTCGACGGCTACGAAGCCACCAAGATGATCCGCCGTGACGCGCTCGAGGTCGTGCGCAACGTGCTCGTCATCGCCATGACGGCCTCTGCTATCCAGGGCGACCGCGAGAAGTGCCTCGAGGCTGGCATGAACGACTACCTCGCCAAGCCCGTGCGTGTCGGCGTGCTGCAGAGCAAACTGAACCAGTATCTGCAACAGGTAAGAAACCCTCCCAACCATATACTTACCAGTCCTCCCTAACACCCGCAGCCACACGTCGAAGTAGCAAATCTGCAAGCGGCAGCACGTCAGGTCGCCAACAACGTTCTTTCCGAAGTCAATGGAGGTGCATCTGGCGCTAGTGCAGGCGACGTCCCAACGCCCAAAGCATCGCCACAGCCGCAGCCACAGCCCAAACCAGGCAATCCATCCCCATTGTCCATACCAACACGGGGCTCGAGCCGCAGCCGCAGTCACGCGTCCGAGGACAGAATCGGTGCGAGCCCGGTCCCAATTCCGGTCGATGCCGTTACGCCGGGCGTGAATACTGATCTCGCGTTGCAGATTCTGCGGCACGGACCCCTCGATGACCTTGATGTGGGCGCGCTGAGTCCGAAGCGGGTGGGGCGTGTCGAGAATTCGCCGCTAGAGGGTGAAGATGTGGGGGTGGGG
>QGMK01001252.1:0-11650 GCA_007825345.1 Lachnellula suecica | reverse complement strand
CTCAAATTTTATCCAGTACCTTCCAATGCCTCCCTAAACTAAACACCACTCTTTACAACCCTCCACCTTCACTTACCTACTTTCCCATAGCTATGATGCTTACACGTACAAACGCCCTCCTTATTAGCGTCCTGGCACAAATATGGCGCGCCTCTACACGAATAGCAGCCCATGTCGCCCCAGCACTCCCCCTTGCCCGGCGTGCAAGATATGCAGTAGCCTTTGTGGCCCCAGCGTTGGGATATCTGCGAGGGGGGCTCGCCGTGGTAGGTGTTGTTTATGGTTAGGAGCTCGAGAGAGGTGGAGGGGGAGGGACCGGCGGAGATGCCGGCTGCGAGGAGGGTTGCGAAGAGGGGGAGGCAGGTGGTGAGGTGCATTTTGGCGGTGGGTTTGGTGTGGGGTTGGGGTTTGTTGTATTATTGCAAGATTGGCGTTTGGATATCCTTTGCTAGTATCTTATATCATATGCTGATGAGGATAAAATGAGGATGTAAGAAGGGCTTTATACTGGCTTGCATGAAAGAAGTCAATTATCTAGCTCGACGGCTCGGAGACATATCCACGATTCCCTTTCATTGACTTTCTCTCATTGGCGGATTCGAAGCTTGAGGCGGACAATGAGTCCTATTCTTAGAGAAAAACCCCCTCGTTTTTGTTTGTTTAGAAGTTCTCTGATAGGTAGACTCGACTGCTTTGTGTCCTTTGTGTCCACGCGCTCTGGCCGAAGGTTCGGATTATTGGCGTCCTGGGCTATATTTGCTATTTTCAGCTTACTTGCTTCTTCTGCAGATATGTCAATACTGTACCCGTGAAGTAGGAGTGTGGTAGCGTTTCACAGATCTGGGCCCGTCTCATTCATGGCTCTCCATATGAGGAAAAAGCTCCCAGAGAATTTCCCTTTCAAACCTCGTTTGAGCCGGTACTTTAATGTCTCATACATTGTGAGACATTTAGACAAGAGATTTAACCGACAGTAAATTTGTATTTTGTTCCGGTACGGAGAGGGGCGTGCTTGGTAGTTCTCGTATTCTCTACTTATTCCGGATCCCACTCCGAGACCTTGAACAGAAAACATATTAGAGCTACGAGAATCGGGGCTCGTAGCTAATGCCGCGAAGTTAAGGCAAAGCTGTCTTGTTGCAAAGATTGAATATTAAGCTGGGATATTGCTGGTTTTGTACTACATGCCATGTGCTTATCCCCCTCATTAAAACTCATGTCATCGTGCTACGAAGCTACTACGTATATATGTTCCATCTGAAAGCTGACCGTTGTGATCCCTCTGATATTTCATCCTTGTACTTTTTGCCGATTCTGATCTCTCTTTTTCGGTTTTCCCATGACGCGGTGACACTGTAATCTCCCAATGCAAACCCTCATCACTTGCTACCCACACCAACCAAGCCCCTAATAAAATCTCCAAGTCCCACTAGCTTAGGATCATCCTCCCAGAATAATGGGGGGACGCGGAACTCCACAAACACGGGAGTGAACTCGACCTCCAACGTCTTCATCTGCTTTCCATTAAGCCGCAGCCACTTCTTCTCATCAGCCATCTTCAGGAATACATCGCGCCTGAGACCATGAACAGCAACGTGGCGATTGTTACGAAGTATGTGCTCTTTGAAAACACAATGGTCGAAACCGACCAGTATGTTAACTTTTAGTGCTTGGAGACTTTGCAGCGAATTGAGTGTCTTGAAGACTCCGCCTGGTATTCCAGATTCGGAGGTTTTGAGCTCCAGTTCTATGCCTCTGATCGTATCTTTGTGGGCGGGGTTGATGGACGATAGGTAAGTCTTCACTATAGACACATTAGTATGGAATTCCTTGGGGAGTTTCGGGAACCGAGGAGGTCTTGATTATCTCGCAAGTCGTGAGATATTCTCCATCCCTTCGGTTCCCAATTATCTGTGAAAGTAATGCTTTGATTCAACGTACTCGTGACCGGAGAAGTGAATTTAAAAGTAGCAGCACGATACAACAACGCGCCACCAACGACATCAATATACAACTGGCGGCACACCAGCGGAATCGCCGAATAGCAGCGCACCAGGTTAGCATTTTCGTCAGTCGAGGTGTTCCTGAACTTCTTCAGCCTCTTGCCGGGTTGGATGACGATGCCGGCGAACACGAGACCATAGATGCGGTTGCGGATTTCTATTGGGAGATGCAAGAAGGGAGCATCCTGGACCGGGGTGGCGAGTGCCCATTCACGGCTCTGTGAAGCTGTTAGTTGGGTGATGGAGATGGGGAAAGGGGGGACGTACGTGGATGCCACTCTCCGGGGAAACAACGGACGTCTGCGTGAATCCATCTTCAGTCTCTTGAGTTACCTAGCCCAATTAGCCTTTGCTTTTCAAAATCGAATTAAAAAAGTATGTACATTGAAAGCATCAAAGCCAGGAAGCTTCTTGACTTTGGTCTTGGTGAAGGTTAGGCGGGACTTGCGGCGGCGCTTTGCCGATTTAGCTTTCGTTGGACTGCCAGTTGAGGTAGCGGAGGGCGCTGACATCCGTGCGCTCATTGACGCCACCATTGTCTTTGATGGGGTTGTGCACTGAAAGCCGTGGAGTTGTGAAAGGGTGGTGGGTGGTAGATGAGAAGGCAAGTGGCGAAGCTGGCAGCACGTAGCCAGGTTACACAAGGTAATTAGCCGACGATATGGAGAGCAATTGCGCCTGCCTCATCTGATGACAGGAGCTGGACTATGCAGCGTCAAAGCATGGAGAGATATCGGGTCTGAAGGAATATCATGAAGAGGAAGAAGTTGAGAAGGTGCAAGGCAACAGCGAGGTTAACATAGAGGCGGCCAATCACCACTCGCCAGCATTTTACCCCTGCGCTTTCTCGAAAAAGCATTTGGAGAAGCACTTACCAGCTTTGGCAAATGTAATTGGCCTTGAAAGACAACATATTTATTTTTATATTGATTATCTATCTAGCGTCGGACTTCATCGCCCCTATGCTCTCTCTCATGATTTCGTGACCCCAAACGCCTCGCTATGTGCAAAAGGCTACTCGAGTATCTGCCTATAAAACGCCTTCGTGACTATGCTATGCTCCTAACCTCCTACTTGAATTCATCCTTCAAAACCCACCGACCCCTCATCCTACTATTCCCACCACCCTTCTCCAGCCTGGCAATCTCCCCAAGCATATGCTTGAACTCGGCCGTCTGCTGCGGGTTAGTGCACATAGTATTGAAATGAGTGACCAACGCCTGGCTCGGCGCCGAGCCGCCTTGTCTCCGGATGAAGGTCTGGATCAACTTCATGAAGTCCTTTCCCCGGGGTGACGAGGTGCCAGAACTGCTCGCACTGGCAGCACTCGCGATGCCCTGGCGGTTCGCTAACCCGGCAAGAATGCCCGCTGAGCAAGGTCCCGCGCCTCTGCGAATGTTCACAGGCCGACCCGCAGAGCCAAACTCGCCAGTCCAAGTCACAGTTCCAGGCGTAGTCGTCTTTGCAGCCTCGCCAGCTTTGCGGAGCTCGGCGGCGGCTTCAGCGGCTACTTTCTTGGCTTCGCGCTCCAGCATGTTGCGGTTGGCGGAGATCTTCTTCTTGCCGTTGATGATCTGGTCGTGCTCGAGCGCGCTGTGGACGCCGGAGCGGGCGAAGAGGCCTTCCATGAGTCTGGCTTCGTCGGAGGTGGGCTTGTCCTCAGACGGGTCGCCGCGGAATTGTTCGAGGCCGGCAACGCCGCTGAGACCGCGGATTTCGGTGGCGGAATCGCCTTGGGGCTCGGGTGCTGGGCTGGCTTGGGTGACTTCTTGAGATACGGCATCGTTTTGCATGGCGGCGGCTGCGCTGGTTTGCCCTAAGGCGGAATAATCTTCTGGCGCAGCGGGTTCGGGCTTGTTGTCGAATTGGACTTCAGTGCCTTCGAACATTGCGCCAGTCTCGGTCGTGCTGTCCTCTGCGTTTCCAAGTGTGAACAGATCGTAGAGATCCTTCATCTGGAAAGTCTGGCGTTGCTTCGGGTCTTTGAGGATCTTGTTCGTCAGAAATTGCTTGAAGATCTGTCGATGATAGATCTTCTCCTCAATCGTGCCCGCAGTCATCAAACGGTAAATTGTAACTTCTTTCTTCTGACCTAATCTCCAGGCGCGTTCGCGGGCTTGAACGTCGGTCGAAGGGTTCCAGTCAGGGTCGAAGATAATGACTCTGTTGGCACCGGTAAGGTTAACGCCTAAGCCTCCAACCTTTGTAGTGAGCAGAAACACATGCAAATCGGGTTCATTGTTGAAGCGATCTACAAGGCTCTGTCGATCCTTAATGTTTGTGCCACCATCCATCCGTAGATAATTGAATCCATCAAGACTTCTGATGAACTCTTCGATGATGTCGAGCATTTGAACACCTTGGCTAAATAGCAAAGTCTTATGTCCGAAGCGCTTCCACGTTTCCAGTAGAGCTTTCACAACTTGCATCTTGCCAGACCTATTTGGGTTTCCCCACTTGTAGCCAGGCTTGCCCTTTAATTTCTTATCCAGAAGATCGGGATGGTTGCAGATCTTTCGCAAGATGTCAATTCCAAACAGAGATTGTCGTGTACGATTTAGGATAGAACTCATCTCTTCAGAGCCAAGGAATCCCTCGTAGGCTTCTCTCTGAGGTCTGGTGAGTTTACAGAACAGTACTTGTTCACTCTTCTTAGGGAGATCTGAAGCTACGTCGACCTTGAGACGTTGCAAGAGGTACGGGCTGATAGCAGCCTTCAGGGTCTCTGCACATTTAGTAGCGGTCAGGACTTGCAAATTGGTAGCATTGGCATAGCCACCAAGTCTAATAGGAACTTCGAATGTCTGTCGGAAATTGACCAATGTACCAAGTCGCATAGGAAAGACGAAATCGAACAGAGACCAGAGTTCAACGAGGTTGTTCTGCATTGGAGTACCGGAAAGAATGACTCTATTTCCAGTCCTTAGCTCTTTGCAATAGATGGTGATTGCCGTATTCGGATTGCGGATCTTATGTCCCTCGTCGAGCACAGCGTAGTCCCAAACTACTGGAATGAGCACGTCAGAATAAGTTTGCAGACCGGCGTAGGTTGTGACCAGAACGTGGCCATGCTTAACCACTCGATCGACAATTTTCTTAGCTGCGCTCGAAGATTTTCCAGGCTTGCTTTGGGTGTAGCCATACAGGTCTTCTCTTTCTTCCATCCGATCTTCGCTGCCAACGTTCATCATACCACTTCCGGAGCTGTGGAGGATCGAGACACGCAGAGCGGGCCACCATCTGTGGAACTCATTGACCCATTGTCGAAGAACTGTAGCAGGCGCAACAACAATGATTGGTTTTGTCAGCTTCTTGCTGTAATGTAAACCAGCCAGGAATGAAATGATTTGGATGGTCTTTCCAAGGCCCATCTCATCACCAATGATTCCCCCGGTCTGTTGCGTGTATAGCTCTCCAAGCCACATAACACCAGTCTTTTGGTAATCGAATAGGGCCGGATATATGTCTCCAGGTAGCTTGATGCCATTATCAAAGTGATGGTCGGGTGCGTCTGGACATGGCTTGAACCACTCTTCTTCGCCAGCTTCTTCGGCAGCAATTTCTTCTTCCGTTGCTTGATTCTCCTGTAACTTATTACGTCGAGCCGCGCTTCTCTTCTCAACCCAGCGGGCTAGTCTCGCTTGGTACATTGATTCATTGCCATCATCAATCGCTCCAAGGTCGACCTTTTCTTCAACCCTTGATCTGGGAGTCTTCTTTTTCGTTGACGTTCGAGAAGTCATGAGTTCATCGTCGTCGTCTTCATCCTTGATAAAATCGTCTAGGTCATCATCGGAAAAGCCAGGAGTAAAGTCGGCGTTCTCGTCATCAGACGAAGCGATACGTGGTGCTGCTCTTGCTGAACCATTCTCAAGTCGTCGCTTCTTTCGGGGGCGTAAAGAGAATTCGTCCTCGGTAGTACTGACAATACTCTCCGGAGCATCTGCAAATCCAGGCAGTCGCAGATTTTGGTGAGACCTAGGTTCCGCATCTTCAGCAACAGGTTCATCGCCTCCTTCTCCAGATGCATCTTCCTCGGCATTCATCAACACTTCTGTAAGATCGCCACCGTTCCATCCTTCGGGACCAACTCGAGCGAAGGGGGTGATTTTGCCAGTTCGGATGAGGAAATCTCGCTGGCTTTCGTTTGGCATACGCTGATTGCTCCCAGCAGCGTCCGCTTGGCCCTCTCCAGCTCCGTCAAACTGGTGTCTCTCGTCTATGCGACTCTGTATATCCTCGATATCCTCCCTCAAAGCTGCAATATCCGAGTTGATGCGAGTTATTTCATCCGTACATCTCTTGCGCATAAGAGGATTATTCGAGAGGGTGTTTAACTTGCGCTGCTGGGTGTGCTTTTGGGATTCGAGCTTTTCAATGTTGGTCTTGACTTTGTCGATCCGTTTTTGGTCCCTCTCGTCTTCTTGTTCGATCATCGCCAGGTTCGCCTGGTTTGTAATGTCTCTCTCGATATCATCTTGATCGCGGACGTTCTCGGTCAATCCTTGGAGGGCATTGGCTTCGTCTTCCCCGAGTATATTTGCATTGTCGCTAGTATCCTCGATTGCGCCGTTCGGAATGGTGCTTGTTGCCACTGTGGGAAGATTCGTAGGACTTTGAATCGAGGTTGAAGGACCTGCTTCAGACTCCGAGGCCAGCGGGTTCTGGTGTTCAGAATCCATGATGATCGATGGATCGCCCGGAGAGGATCTGGGGAGATATCGCCATATAAGGAAAGTTGAAAGGTTGCTGTAAATGTAAATTTAGAGTTGTGAATTGGGACCTTGAGGAGGCGGACGGTCTCCAGGCGGCAGCTACTGGTGAATGAGCGTAGTAAAAGTCCTAAGAAATAGAGAAATTCAAAAGTGAATTTTTGAATTAAACTGGGAGTGAAAGCACTTCTTCTGCTCCAGTATTGCCGTTGAAAAGGGGAAAGAGAGAATGGTGTTGAGGCGGGATAAATTATCTCGTCGGCGAATGCGTCATGAAGGTTCCAAGACGCGATCCAACCCCTGCGGCGCGGGCGAAGGCGATGATTGGAGAAACACCATATGGCTTCACAGCCTTACGAGCACGGTCACGTGAAATGTAAATAATTTCGCGTTTTTCGGATTTGCTTTTGAAAATCCTGGGGCCTTGCAGTAAAACGGGAAATCATACTCGGCGTCGAGTGGGGCATTGAAGCCTTGCACAAAGCCTTTGAGCGCGGGCTGGAGGAGAAAAGTCTTTGGGCTTGCTTTTGTTCACACGGGATTCAGTAGCAATACTGAATTGATCGGTGAAGACGATATAATGTTCCATTCCACAGCATATACTATATTAAAAGGCCGTTCAATGATCTTGTTACAAACGTATTGCTGCTCTTGGATTATCCGTTTCATTGGAATACTGTGTTCAATTATCACGGTAAATTTGTTATTTAAAATTTAGATATGATTGGAAAGTAACGTCTAGTAAAAGATCCGAAACAAAGCGAGCCACCTCGTGTGCCCTTAAGATATGGGGTTTGGGCTCTGGGCTCTGGGCTATTACCACCCTCCAGGAGTCGTATACGTCAGGCTGACATGACTTCTTGTTTCGGCCGGGGCAGGTATTTGGAAGACGATTTGGTCTTTTAGTAAGATAGATCCCATAAAGTTGGAGGCTGGACCCCACAATTGCCGCGTTTCTTACTGTGAAACTTATATTTGGACGTGGAGTTGTATTGTCCCCCACCGGCGGTGCGATGGGCATTGAGTTGAACCCTGACCGCATGATATGGCCCGTCATACCGCGAATCAGAGCCTAGCAAAGGCGCCCGGTTCGACAGTAGTAACGAGTAGTTTGTGCCCCCAGCGCGCTGTGCACGCCCAGCGAGCAGAACCATATACAATAATACCAAGTGGCCGTACAAGTGTTGTCTTGAGATTTGATTATTTACTTCTGCAGCCCTCCTCTCTATTCTTCTCAAACCCATATTCATCAACTGCCTAACCGGTTTCGTGAGCTGGTGTTTGCCAACCCTCCTCCTACACCTAAACACTAAACTCGGCTGTGTTCACCACCCACGCTAAATTGTGGACCAAACAGCTCTCTCTCACGTTCACGAGCGACGACCACCGCAGACTGCACTGCACTCCGTCAACTCTCGTGCTCTCAGTCTTGCACCTGCAATGCGGTGTTGACACACAACTGCATCTTCTACGGCTGTTTCTGCCGCTGCTGCGACGCCTTTTATTTCTTGCGACGCGTGTTGACCGACGGGCGGCTGTTCCTCTTCCTGTTCCTTCTACTCGGCCTACCTTCGACCTCTGCAGCTTTATTGTAGCTTTGCCAGCCCTGCTCTCTCGATCCCACCACCACCCTCGAGACACGTCCGACCGGTTCCTTCTGCTCTGCCTGCTCCACCATGGATCAGTGGCAGTCGTACTCTGACTCGCCCGGCTCTTCGAGAAGATACAACGGCAACCCCCCACCAAACCAACCCCCAATGTCGCGAGATTACAACGGCAACCCGCAAGCCCAACCTCCTGCTGGATTTACATACGAACAGTACCAGGGTGGAATGGGCGCGCATTCCCAGTCTCTACAAGCCTCTCCAGCCGCAACCCCGCAAATGAGGGACGGCAACGGAGACGTCGCTATGCAGGATGCGGGAGATCCATACAGTGGAATGAAGTACCCCATGCGACCCCATCACCAGCAGCACCTATCCGGCAGTCGAGCAGGATCGCATCAGGAGCCCTCTACAGCGGCCCAGAGATATTCTCCCATGGAGACATTGTCCCCGAGCTCGCCTTACGGTGCGCAACAACAAAGCCAGTATGCCGCTCAGGGACAGCGACAATCTCCCACCCGACCTGGAAACTACACATCACCAACCTCGTACTACGCTAGCCGACAGCAATTGCCCCCAATTACACCTTATGCTTCTAACAACGAGAGCTATCCAGCTTCTGCGACAGCGCAGCTAAGCGCAGTTTTTGGAAACGACCCCAAATCACCGCGCCGGCCGGTTCCACAATCAGCGGGCCCTCCTGGAAGAGGACCTGTTCCTGAATTCACAAAAGTTCGAAACATGAACGATTTGCAGCCCAAAGTCAATGCTCAGCCAGCTTTTCGAAGAGCTAACCCAGAGGGAGGTTTCATAAGTGTACGCAAGGCGTCCAATTGTTTGAAGTATATGTACTGATATTTGAACCACAGCCTTTGCAAGCCCTCACAAGCCATCTACCATCCACCTATCGCATTTGCAATCCTAGCTTCAAATACGAATCCTCTCGAAATCCCCGCCGAGTCCTCACAAAACCGAGTAAGGGCACCAAGAACGACGGCTTTGATAATGAGGACAGTGACTATATACTTTATGTGAATGACATTCTCGGGTCTGAGGAGACTGGTCACAAGTATGTCTCGAGGTTAACACATCTAATTTGTTCATGGTACGGAATGCTAACATATGATCCAGAAATCGATACCTTATTCTTGATGTCCTCGGTCAGGGTACCTTCGGACAGGTTGTCAAATGCCAGAATTTGAAGACTCAGGAGGTTGTCGCTGTTAAGGTTGTCAAAAACAGGACTGCATATTTCAACCAGAGCATGATGGAAGTTTCAGTGCTTGATTTGGTGAGTAACTGAAATTATTTCCAATTCGAATCAACCCTGACAATCTTTACAGCTCAATACAAAACTCGACAAGAATGACGATCACCATCTTCTTCGACTCAAGGATACCTTCATCCATCGCCAGCATCTCTGCTTGGTATTCGAGCTTTTGAGCGTCAATTTGTACGAGCTCATCAAACAGAACCAGTTCCGTGGACTAAGCACAACGCTTGTTCGAGTGTTTGCGCAACAACTTTTGAACGGACTGAGTCTGCTAAATAAAGCTCGCCTGATCCATTGCGATTTGAAACCGGAGAACATCTTACTGAAGAATCTAGAGAGTCCGATTATCAAGATTATCGATTTTGGATCGGCCTGCGATGAGCGACAAACGGTGTATACCTACATTCAGTCCAGATTCTACAGATCTCCAGAGGTTTTGCTAGGCCTGCCATACTCATCAGCTATCGATATGTGGTCATTGGGATGCATTGTGGTTGAACTTTTCCTGGGTCTCCCCTTATTCCCAGGCTCTTCAGAATACAATCAGGTATCTCGAATAGTAGAGATGCTTGGAAATCCTCCGAACTGGATGCTCGAAATGGGCAAGCAATCCGGGGAGTTCTTTGAGAAGAGGCACGATGTAGATGATTATGGAAGACGAACATATCACTTGAAAAGTATGGAACAATACTCTCGCGAGCATGGCACGAAAGAGCAGCCTAGCAAAAAGTATTTCCAAGCAACAACTTTACCGGAGATCATTCGATCATACGCGATGCCCAGAAAGAACATGAAGCAAAGCGAGATCGATCGAGGTAAGATTGTTTGCTTGAGGATGAAGTATCACAACTAACAATTTACTCTCAGAAATGAACAACAGAGTCGCATTCATTGATTTCGTACGCGGCCTGCTCAACATCAACCCCTTAGAGCGGTGGTCACCCCAACAAGCGAAGCTACATCCATTTATCACCCAGCAGAAGTACACTGGTCCATTTGTTCCTCCAATGAACTTGAAAGCAAGTTCCATAAACAGATCACCTGCACCAGGAACTCAGCAGCAGCAGCAAGCCGAGGCTTTAAGTAAGCAGCGAGCCGCTGCAGCTGCGCAGGCAGCATCGGCGCAGGCCCATTCAGTCGCACAGCAGCAATATGCAAGTGGCGCGCTTGGCCAATACCCTCAAGCCGCACAGCCTCAACAGCCCCCAATGTATAACAATATGTATTCTCCGGGTGCTAGTCAGCAAGGCGCTCCCCCACCATATCCTGCCCAACAACCTGGGCAATACAACCAAATGGGCATGATGTCACAAGCCCCTGCTCAAATGCCGCAAGCTCAGTATGGTCCGGGCCCTCAACAACAGCAGAGTCTTTATCAACAGGCCAATATTAGATCCGGGCGCCAAAGAGCTTCGACGATGGAAGTGCAACAAGGTGGCATTCCTGTCGCAATCCAAAGAGTTGCCAGCCACCTGGACCCCAACGCACCCATCCGCCTCCAACCCAGCCCTGCATATTATCCTCCACCGCCTGACGGACTGCCTGACGGTAACCCCGGCAGTGCACGGAGGCGAGGAAGCAGAGCCGCACAAGGTGCAGGCGGGCAGCAGGGTGCCAGGAGCAACCGCGACTTCATCCGCAACCTAGAGGACCGCACTCTCGAGGAAGGATTTATGGGACAGAGCCAATGGCATTGATTGCACATAGCCCCATCACTATCCAGCTTGCACCCCAAGGGATGCAAGCAGTCGGCGTCCTTCCCACTTTCTCACCGAGCAACCTACCTACACATGAGCAAAGCCAGTGCTGTCGCTGTCATTTGGTCACTTTGCCCAAGCGAGCGAGAAATTGCAAGCGAGAAATTGAACGGATGAAAGGGGCGGAGGCCCATGATACCCACATAACGAAACTGTAGAGAAAGTAAAGTAGAGGCAGCGCGAGGATTTTTCATATGCGAGCACATAGGGTTAGCGGGGTACATGGCATGGGGAGGAATGGGACCTCGACGAAAGGGCTGGTGTGTATGGTACAGGCATTTGCGTCCTAGGTGTGGAGTAA